>VXBL01004000.1:676187-701646 GCA_013400195.1 Aramus guarauna | reverse complement strand
GGGTGGGGGGGGGGGGGGGGGGGGGGGGGGGGGGAGCCAGACAAGCTTACACTTGCTTCTATTAAAACTTTCATCTCTAGCTGAAAAAAATGAAGTTGAGATCTTAAAGTGCTAGTTGATAATACTCAATTTATAAATTCTAAGTATCTGAATTTAGAGAAAGTTGGTGTTGTTCAGCCAAGAGAAGAGAAGACTCTGGGAAGACCTTATAGCAGCCTTCCAGTACCTGAAGGCGCCTACAGGAAAGCTGGAGAGGGACTGTTTACAAGGGCATGGAGTGACGAGGGAATGGCCTTAAGCTGAAGGAGGGGAGATTAGGAAGAATTTTTTCCCTGCAAGAGTGGTGAGGCACGGGCACAGGTTGCCCAGAGAGGTGGTAGATGCCCCATCCCTGGAAACATTCAAGGTCAGGTTGGATGGGGCTCTGAGCAGCCTGACCTAGTTAAGGTGGTCACTGGGTCATTGCAGGGGGGTTGGACCAGATGATCCTTAAAGGTCCCTTCCAACCCAAACCATTCTATGATTCAATGAATTATAGCGAGAAGTAAGTGCTTATTTATCTTATCACACCTACCTATACAAACTGGTGGTGAAGTCCACTGTCCTTCGGAACAGTAGATTCTCTCAGATCCTTGCAAAAAATGATAGTCAGAGCAACTATACTGAACTGAAGAACCACTGTCATACTGGGTCAGGGGTGGGAGAGTAAGGGCTCCGTTCACAACAGAAGGTGGAGAGCCACATTTTTTGGTAGGAGCTGGAACCACATTAAAAAACATTTGAGAAACATTCAGCTTAAAAAGCTAGCCAAGCCACAGCTTTAGATATCTATCGACTCTCAGACCGTGTATTTTCTTGCTATTTCATTATGTCTCAGATCAGAATGCAATCTTCTGCTTCATTCTAACCATAAGAAATCCTTGTGTGCATTTAATCATTTACAGCTGTCTTTCTACAGAGCTGTGAGTTCCCTGGGCTTGGAGCACAGCTCCTCCCTCCTTTCCACAGCCTTCCCCATCAAAGGAAGCTGGATTGTTTTTCTACACTTGGATATACTTAACAATATAGCTCTCTTGTACAGGGATATCTGTGTGTATCTGTGTTGTTAAATCTTAATCATCTATTATTTACAACAGATTCTAGGCCTGCACTGCCAAAGCAAGCTGTTTCTAAATAGGTCTGATATTAATTAAAAAGCCAATTAAAAAAGTGTTGTTTTACCTTGCATAATGCATTTCGGATATTTCAGCCTGCCATGGTTACATCGTGTCCTCCCAGAAGATGGAATGGTAGTCTGGAGAAAACTGTATCCCTGCTTACAATCAAACTCTATGAGATCACCATGTAGAAAAATTAATTCTTCCTGCCTCCATTTCAAGTGTATGTTGTTGTTCTTCATAGCAGTTACATTAAGAGTGCACGGTTCTAGGAAATAAAAGTGTACTTCAGTAAAAAGCAACCTTAAGTGATTTCTTAGCTCCCTGTTATAGGGGTCAGGAAAGATAAATCTAAATCAGTACTTCTAAAATGTTTTAGAATCTTGCAAGAAAGAGAACTATAGGTGCATAAAAAAAAAAAAAAAAAGAATCCAAATGTAAAGAAATGAGATGAAGGAAAAGAAATAATATGCAAAAATAAGCCTAAACTGGGAACAGTAAATCACAAAACACACTTCTGGCAAAATCTGGTTTCTACAAGTGTTTCTAAACATATGGTAGCCTGGGTTTACCACTGAAGATGAAAAGAACTTTTTTACTGTGAATTGAAAGGATTTTTTATAAAGAAAATAGTCATCCATCAAAATTAACCTGTCAGATTTGGCTGACAGGTTTGGTAAGCCCTTCGAGGATAGTAGTTTATTTAAATTAACAGTTTATATTAAACTGTTACCCTAAAGAAGTGTTTTGACAATTCCCTTTCTTTGTTTTTTTCTGTTTTGTCACCAGTAAAAGAACATAGAGATATTTCGAAAACCTTTTGGAAGTTTTGTGTTCATCTTTGGGCCTTTTCAGGTTATTCAAGGTCAATAATATTTTGGTTGCTTTCTGACAGGCTTCTTAAAGTTTATTGCCAGGCTCACATCAGGTAGCTTTGCTTTCCATTAGACAGTTAACCTCATTAACTTTTGAAACCACCATTCAACTTCAATAAAGCCTGATAGAGGGACAGTTACAAAAATAAATTTCTACAAGTCCCACAAGAATCATTGCCCAACATTAATGCTTTGCTGAGGGAAAGGCCAGGAGAAATCAGTTACTAAGCATTTTGATGACAGCACCATAACAAATCAGTATGGATATTTTCCTGAAACTAACTACAGTATGTGCTCTTTCTGCTCTGATTAGGTGAGGGTTGAAAAGAAATCTCAGAAACCATGGGAAGGATAATGGTTATTTGGATGTTTAAGGACAAATAACACTCATAGGAAATGAGTTTGCATTATTTCACAGGATTTGTTAAATTTGAGTATTCAGATCAAAGAATGCTGATCTGGACCTTTCAAATCCAGATGAGGTACTTTTATTCATCTAGAAATAAGTAATTAAAACTCAACTGGTTATCTATTTGCATTTTCACAGTAGATTACAAACTTAGAGTGAGTCAATTTAACAAAGGATGCTAGTAAAATAGAATCATTTCATTACAGGAAGGAAGGAAAAGATAAACAAACAACTCTTGTAGATCATCACCAGTAGTATTCCTGCTAGTATCGATAAATTCCGAATGGGAGTTCTATACACTGTTTTGAACAGCAAACATAAGAACAACACAGAAAAATTAGAAAGTCCAGAATGAAATAATAGATAAAGACATATAACAAAAACAAAGGCTGAAGGTTTAAAAATGAAAGCCCCATAAGTCATTGTATTCATTGTTAATCATATCTAAAAGCCATTTTGGCAATGGCTGCAGTCATTCTTCCTAAACATCTACTGAAAGACAGGAAAAAATTAACTGAATGGAGAATATGGGAGAAAGAAATTAGAGAATCCTCCTAGGTAACAGAGATAGCGACATTCTAGAACGGCTCACTCAGGAAAGCAGAGGCATCTGTTTCCTTGGGTGTCTGTAAGAGGAGGCCCAAGGACACCTAGCAGGAGTGGCCTAGGTATATTTGGGTTTGGTTCATCCTTATGCTTCTGGAATCTTTATTAACTTAAATGAAAGAGAAAAGATGGTCATGAAAGGATTACCTAGAAGTTCTTTCCAGTTTTACCTTTCTATATATGGTAAAACTTCCTTTTTCTTACAAGACTTACCTAAGCAAGTTGGTTGTTCTGTCCAGTTTCCTTGGTCACAGTAAACAGTACTAGGTCCATCTAAAAAATGGTAACGCTGACAGCCATATTCTACTGAGGAACCATTTTTGTAACTTGTCAATAACGGACCAAGAACAGCACCATTTTTAATCACAGGTGGGGAGGTACAGTTTTGCTGCATTTCTAATACGAGATAGGGAGATAGATAATTAGATTGCTAAAAGAATGTTAACACTGGCACAAGTATCAGACTAGCAACACACTAAGAAAAAATTTACATACAAATAAAATGTAAATTAATATAATTTCTTTTTCAAATTGTGTCTTCAGAAACTCTACACTTGCCTTACCAAATTGCAGACAGGCATTCTCTACGCTTCTCATCTATGTCCGCATTTGACTCTTGCTGGTTTACACTCAATATAAATTAGTTATTTTTCTGTGATGAGACTGTTTTTATTTGCTGCTTAAAATGTTCAACCCATGCGTAGTTCAAAATAAACAAAAGAAACCTCACTGGAACTATTAAGCAAAGAGTCAGCAAAACACTCCTGAATTTGCACATTCAGACAACATTAAAAGAAGGGGTACAAAATGACTAAAGGTAAATGCTAGCGTGCGAAATAAAATTACAAGCACAGGCTTATAGCTGTAGTTTATAATCACTAGACACAAGCAACAACGGCCTTTCATTCATTGTCAGACTGCTACATTGACATCTGTAGCACGTGCAAACATTTTCAAGAGTAGGGAACTGTACTATAACAAAAGAGTATTAAAAGCCGTCACAAAACGCCTATAATAGCATTAGAGACTACTGAAGTTCCTTTTAAATTGAAAAACAACGTTCACCCACTCGTATCTTCACTGCGATACGTTTTGCTTGCCCTTGTGGCTGCATCTGCCTCAAGTGATAGTGGTGCCTCAGATTCCTGTTTATCCCTAGTTCCTCTAAGGACAGCAGAAACTTAGAACCTATTTTCTCAGAAACAACTCATTTTCAAATACCAAAACAGACAGACACTGATGCGTTGTAAGATGTAATAAAATCAATATTCCAGGGGAGAACTACACATCATGGATGTCAGTTGAATTCACCTAGTTCATCCCTTCTTTTTAACCTGTGAACAATGGTTCACCTGCAAGTTATGCAGCACTTTACCTCTCAAGCATTTTAACAGAGGAGGACATAAACAGTTTTGCAGATATGGAAACTGATGCTCTCCAGAAAATGAAGGCATCGTTTGAAGAATCATTTCTGTTCAGTTGTCAGTCCTTACAGAAGTACTAACCGATACAGACAGGGGGTGACGTCCATTTTCCTTTTTTACACTGGATTTCCTCAGATCCTTGCATTTCAAAGGTACTTTGACACTGTATGTGAACTTTGTCTCCATTATGGTATGTTCTTCTAACTGTGATGATATGGGCATGAGGAGGAAGCGGTGGTGGAGGGCACTTATTTTTTACATCTGAAAATAAAAAAATGCGTATTGTTTTCTCACTAACCAAAACCAAGTACACAATTAATTCTACTATACAGCACGGAGGTCTATCAAGACTGCACTCAAAAGACATTTTTGGTTGCTCCAGAATAATTGCTTACTCCCATTTTCTTAACAAAATGGCAGACCAGAACAAAAAAGTGATTTTACATTCAACAAATATAAAATAAGAGATATTATGCTATTGCACTGCTATAAACAAATTTGTAATTTCTTCACATAAACTCAATGAAATGTGCTTTAAAGGACTTCAGGAAATAGAGATTTCCCATACCCTCCATCGAGATAATATTTAAAGCAGCTTATGTATTAATTCTAATGCTACAGAAGCAGCAATAATCATAGCCTATTTCCTATCCCCAAAATGAGTTTGTGATTACTGTATCCTCAAAATGAGATTCAGGCCATGTTTGCATTCTCCTGAGCACCCCACCTTCTCTGTGCTCAACTCAAGAAAAATTCCTGCTGTGTCATCAAAATAAATACAGATCCTAAGACATACCATTTAATTCAGAGATTCTAGTGCACTTTAAACACTACTTTATCTTCTACAAAAGGAAGATGAATTTCATCTTTGTACTCAATCAGTCTTCTACAAGATTAGCTATAAAGGAATTACAAAACACTAATTTTACTGAAAACTGTGCTTAACACATCTATATTTTTAAAGGGATAAATATAATTTTTTTTAAAATCTCAAGCACCCACACACAATGATTATTAAATTTGCTTTAGGAAGTACACTTCGCAGGAAAAATTCCTGTAAAAATATATTGGAAAAGAATACCATAGATTTAACTTAAATCAATAAAAATGACTGATTGACCCATCCTCTGTCATCAAGACCTAGCATCCCTTGTATATAAAGCAGAGAATTTGTTACCATGAGGCAGCACGATCTCCTAAAGCTTAGAAGTAGTCCTCATAAAGAGGTCAATATCCAGATAAAACAATCACCCACAATCATTAAGGTATGTTGACCAACATTATAAATTCTCAGCTAGCCTAAGTGTTGATTTGTATTATTTTCTGCCGTGTACTATCTATCATCTGGTTCACTAGACCTTTTGTTCTTTCAAAAGTTTCTTTTCTGAGAATCTCTGTTCTCACCCAATGATTGGGGAAGCGATAGTAACTGCTAGAGGTGTGTTTCTATCCTCAGAATAACCCTTCTAGTTAATTCTGTTGAAAACTTGTACAGCTTGGTGAGGCTGTAAAACTCTGAAAAGCACCACAATCCCTGATCCCAATTCTGAATGCCTCTCAAGAGCTGTGTTCCCACCTCAGAAGGTGGGATTAAACATGCTTGATTAAGCCTTCAATTATCTGAACATGGCTTAACGTGAGCTCCAGAGGCTGAACAACTTCCCTGTAATTGTTGATTCCTGCTTCTCCAGGGTACAACGTAGAGAGAAACAACAGCAAGAGACAGTGTCTGCTCTATTGTTAGAGTCCACTGAAAACTAATTCCAGCTATCATTGCCTCCCTTCTGCTACCTTGGCTCCATGTCCTTCAGCTACCACTTGATTTCTGTTTAGGCTGTGAACTGGTATAAAAAGCATATTTTTATTCTGTATTTATAAAGTGTTTTGTGAAAGAAAGTGCTAGTATTTCACTAAGAATTTGACATAGCAAAACTATAAAAATAAGGTACCTTCACACACGGGAGGCTCTGGATGCCATCCAAAATAATAACATTGAATTAGGTCAAATTCACTGACAGAATAGTTTTCCTCACAGAAAAAGTGAACTACATCTCCCTCTTCATAGCTTTTCTTCACAGGAAAGAAGCCTCCATGTGCTATTGCACTCAAAGAAGAGCAAGTTATTTCTAGGGAGAAAGCACACAGCAGTGAAAACCAGCTGAGGAAGATTTCCTCCACCCAACAGCTTATAAAACAAACCTTTCTGTAAAATTTTGTTCGTCTGTAGAATAAATCACATTTGAAACAGAATTATTTTCCAGCCCATTACATACTAGTGCAGTTTGGAGTACGGGACCACCCATGTGTTAGACACACTGCTTCTTCTGTAGTGTTTCCTCCTGCAGTATGATATCCCTCATCACATTTGTACAGCAGTGTTTCATTCAGTCGAAGCTCTTGTTGGGCTGTGAAGTAGCTGCCGTGATGTAAATTGGGTACTTGACACGACTCTTAAATAAAGCATATACATAATATTAATCACTCTTTTCATTTCAAGTTATTCATCTAAAATTTTCTTTAGATACACCTTAAAAGTGGTCATATCTGCAGCAAAAATCTTTGCAAGTAATGAATAAGTAAAAGTGTGATAGTTTACACAAGTTTTCCAGTCTTCATTTGGGAAGAAAGTCTGGATGGCAATAGATTTGAAACAATGCAATTTCATCTATACTGATTCCTTCTAATATAATTTTATCTATAGCAATTCATAAAACAAATAGCATGTGAAATGTGACAACTTCATTGCAACAGGTATGGCTGACAACCTACTTTAGAAGAATTCAGACGATAACCTAACATAGGCAGTTTGGCCTACAGGTACCACAAGAACAGCGGAATTATACATACATAAAATAGATTGTAAAGGAGAGAAACATAGAATCCTACCAAATTCTTTAGTGCAGCTTGGCTGGGAGGACCATCCTTCTGGCCGACATTGCACTGTATCTTCAGAGCCACCGTTTGGAACGTGGTAGCCTGGGTGACATTTGTATTGCAGTTCCTCCTGTATTTTGAAGTACATTTCTGTACCGTAAAAAAAGCCATTTTCCAGAAGAGGCTTGTTACATTTTTCTAAAAGAAAGGACACAGCTTTGTTAGAATGAAAGAATTAATGGGATATTTTTGTTCTCTGATAAGGAATGTTTTTTTTAGCTATCCTCATCTAATCTTGTTTTCTTGACCTATTGAAGAAACTACCACAATAATCAAAAAATACATCAAACCAATGGGAATAACATGGAACACACCACCCAAGGAATCTAGAGCTAGGGAGGCTCTAGAGGATATACATCTGAGAGGAAATTATCCATTAGTTTTCCCAAAATGAGGAAACTGGGCAACTTTCTTGGATTTCTTATGAAAACATTTATGGTAAAAGCACTTAAAGTATGCATTATTGTAAAAATATTCCATATATAAACATGGATAGTTTGTATACATAAAAGGATTGATTTCAGCTTATTGTCCTAACTTACACATTTTACCCCTCTTGCTATGCAGCTTCTGTTCCTGTTCAAGGAAATCCAGCTAGAAAAGTTTCCTGCTACAAGCAACGATGAGGTTAATAAAGCTAACTCACTGTAGCACTGTGGCACTGGAGACCATCCTTTCGCTGTACAAGTTATTCTTCCATCCTGAGTCCCGGTTTCAGTTGTATAACCCACCATACAAGAATAGGAGAGTTTTTTTCCCTTAAGCATAGGGAAATAGTAACTTTTGAAATTATAATAGTACTGGGCAACCTGTCCATTTTCTATGCGTGGCAAATCACAAGGTTTATCTGCAAAAAGATGAATATATTTCTCACTAAAAATCTCAGTCCAGATATGAACTTTTTCACATGAATTTATTTGATATCAATTGGATTGATTCAGGCTGTCAAACAAGGTGAATGAAATTCTGAATACTTACAAACATGAAGGGTCTTGTAAAACTCACCACAATTAAGATATATTAGAATGATATCAGCTTTTGTTAGTTAGATTCACAAGAACATCAGCTGTAGGATGAAATTTCCTAATGTGAACTGGAACCAATGCAGGGGACATTTCTTTGACTCTTTATTTAGCCCAGAAGATGTAAGCACGAGCACCCTGTGCTGCATAAACATATTGATACCTGCTCTAAAAATCCAGTGACAACAGTGTCACGATTAGCTATGCCATAGCTCCTCATTCAGCGAATGTTATCAGAACAGTATGACAAACTGCCAGGAGGCAATATAGGCATTGAACTTGTGGAAGAAAGGAAATTTAAGAACAGAGTCAATGGAAAAGAAAGAAGAAATGAGGGTCGAGGAAAGAGAAAGCAGAGCTGCAATTAAAAAACCCCAAACAAACCAGTAGTAGAAAACTCCTTTTAAAAGAAGTTGTGCTGAATATGACCTTAAGTTATTAAAAAAAAAAAAAAAAAAAAAAACAAAAAAAAAACCACACAACAAACAAAANAAAAAAAAAAAAAACACAAAAAAAACCACACAACAAACAAACAAACAACCTCAAAGCAATTACTTATGTTTGGATTTCTTACAAAATTATCTTGCTAGTCTCAAGAATTCTCTCCATGGCATTACAAGGCAATCTAACCTGAAGAATCAAGTTTTAAAGACTGAATCATCACCTATGAATGTCATTATAATTGGGCAGACCTCTCCCACAAGTTGGCACTGCTGCATTCACCCTACATATATTAGAATCAAAATAACAAACTATTGCTCCTTCACTCAATCATGTCACTAGAATTTACTACATTTACTAGAATTTTCTGCAAATTTAGTATTTTTACTGAATAGAAAGTGCCAACATATTTAATAATTCTGTTCCTCACACAGCCACTGTATCACATCTAAATAAAAAAATTAAAACAAACAAACAAAAAAACCCCAAAACCCAAACCTGAGGGTAACTAAGATTTTTAGGTAATTAGAAGATAGAAACAGTTGCTACCTACATACCTTTTGTTTGACTTTCCAAAGGGTATCATTGTAACTTCAACTGCTTTGCATAAGGACAAAACTCTAGTGAAGATAGAGGTAGTTGCAACAAATATGTTGGAGTTAAATATGCATTAGCAGATACAAAATGAAATGCAAAAAAAGGGACACCTTTGCAATTAATGGAGGTGTCCCTTCATATACAGTCCACAGCCTTGTGAACTTGCAGGTCAAGTGGTATGTAAACTATATAAACCCAGGAATTTTAAGCAATACTGAAGAGAGGGATAGGAAATGCAGAACCATCCCAGACTAACTTCTGCAGGTGCCATTTAACTCCCACTCTTTTGCTTTGGGGTAAGGTAAGTCAAAGCACTTCAATCACCAGGACACTTCAATATATAAAATGTTTTAATAGTACAAAATTAAATTTGTATAAGTGCCTCAGAACCACTGAAATACATTTCAAAAGAAAACTTTTTCTGACTAAAAGTCTGAACTTTTCAATATTACAGCTTTGAAGCTTAAATATGAATCTGTAGCCCTGAGCTACAGCAACAGTTGAATCACCATCACCAGCCACCTCACAATAAAATTGTATTTAAAAAGCAGAGTTTACTCTCGGTAAAGATATGAAAGAGATTGCACTTAAGTTACCTAGACTGTATGTTCTAGATTTAATGTACATTTATTAACAACAGAATTTAGCGTATTTACCTTCTGCAAAGAGTTTGCCCAAATACATTGCCACTAGGAAGAAAAAACAGCTTTTAAATTTCATTTTCATTACTGTCTCCCATCAACAGTTTCCACCACCTGTGAAAATTCCCTAAGTACGACTTTTGTAAATAATTAACTGGATTTTCAAAGGTATTCACAAATGCCTTCGTGTCCATGGTATTTTGTAACAAGTTATTTCACTGAAAATGCTATTTATTTTAGTGGTCCAAATACCCTAACAGTTGACTTGCAGAATTTCATTTGACATATTTTACATCAGTAAAGAGGACAGAATTTGTCATTTTACAGTGAAACCAGGCAACAAGCTCATGGAACAATTTAAACTAATTGAAAACTGTTCCCCTCAGAACCTCCCGAGTTCCAAGTTTAAAGGGCATTCTGTTACCACATTATTTACCTTGGCTGAAATAAGAGGAAACAGAAAATTCCTCCCTCCTCCAGCCTACCCCCACACAACCAGTCAGTTGCATTCTAGATCTCATTCATGCTGGAGGCTCTTACATTAAGAGCACAGTCACTACTATTATCTCTCTGTTGGGTTTTACTGTACACAGCTAGCCCCTTTTGAGCCTGTTTTTAAACAAACGAACAAAAAAAAACTTAGAACCTCATTTCCAATGCATTATCACCTGACTAATGGCTACCAGTTGATTTAACATCACGTTCCACCCTTGGGAGGCATAATCTTTAAATTGAGAGTGGGAGGGTAGAATTTTACAGTTTTCATTTTCTTGGCCTTTCTCTAAGAAAATACAATTCCAAGGCTCAAGAGAAGAGAATTTAAAGGGAAATGTTGTGATGAACACTATCTATTCAGCTGGATGAGAGGCATATTTGCATGTACTGCTCACTTGATAGGAAGAAAGCACTCACAAATCACCTCCCTCAAAATATCTGGTCAGAATTTCTAAATTCATCCTTACAACATCCCGTTGTTCCATCATAATCTAGTAGTGGTTAAAATAAAGGGAGTTATAAAGAAAATTTCTTCCTACAGTCACAAATGATCCCTCAAAACCTTACTAGAAAGTAAACTCAAGCTCCCCAAAAACAGTATCCAGTTTTGAAATCCACAGACTATACCTTCCTACCTATACATCTCCAGATCAGACAAGCCAACGTAACTGTCCCACACAAACAACTGTTTTTAATAGAATTCCACAATATTTGATCAGAGTGAGGAATACCATGCTATTTGCAAGATTTGCAGTTGCATAATAACAACACATTACTGCACCAGTGAAATTTCCAAGGCTTAAGATTTTATTATACAATTGCTTTTAGTAGTAGTACAAAATAGGATTTCAAAAGCTGTATACAATACAAACAAGTTATAGAAATGTTAACTGCAATTTGAAAAAACATTTTCAAGGGTAGCTTGACACTTACTTGCTTTCTTTCAAAATCATTTAGCTGTCTACTACATACACGCTATACAAATACATTTTCATATACATCATTTACATTTCAGCAGCAGGCAATACCCAGTGTATCCATCACCATCAGAATTGCTTGCAGAGGATCCACAATTTCTTGCATGTTATCTTTCCTCAAAACCCAGTCTGGTTTAATTCTGTGAAAATATTAGTGGTTTGTCATTAAAATATTATATTGCCACAGCAAAACCAGCAGACTAATTTTTAAGCTCTTACCTTGAAACTGTTTTTATTCTTAGAGGAGTTACTGGAACAAAGGAAGTTCCACTTAAGAGAGTGTTTGTTTTCTGCTTCACAAGCGTTCTCTCTGCATCCATTTTGTGTTTACGAGCTGTGAGTTTATACAGGCTTTGAATGCAAGTAACAGCTCTTGGCATGTTTCGGATTTCCTGAGACAAGGTGAAAATAGCGTATAGTTAATACCACAAGTTCAAAAGGAACTTAACAAATCATGAAATCTGTTTTATTCAATGAAAACTGAATGTTTATAATTTAACCTAAACTTCTACTCACAAGTACAGTGAAACCATTTTAAAGCCAGCAAACCCACAACAAGTGAGTGGTCTAATGCTTTCAAATTACTTAACAACTGGTATGTGACTTACAGAAAAAATTCAAGCTCAGATTTTAATAATTTCTCATTAAAACTAAATTTCACATGTCATTGGCATATGCCTTCAATGATTGGTACAGAGACACAGATTAGTGTTCATACCCGTCTTCATAGCAACGAAAGAATAACGCAAATGTCAGAGGTGACTGGATAATTTAAGTGCTTTTATCTGATGGATAAACAGGTAGTGAGTGTATAGCATCAAACCCAGACTACCCCAATAACCTTATTAGGGATTCTAGCGATATGCACAAACAAAGGAAATTTCTTTCAGAAACAGGCTATTACATTGGAGTATGTCAACACAAAGTCATGGACAATTACATTGCCAGTTGTTACTGACAATAAAGATCTTGACTTTATCTGAAAAGCAACCATTAACTTTCAGAAATGGAATAAAAGTTAATTAAGTGGCAACTAAACTACATCTAATGCTAAGCATTAACAGAAAGTCATCAAAACCCTGTGGAAAGCAGGGACTGCAAGGATTGCAGGATCAGAACCTCAAGGTCTTAGTGAATAGCTCTAAGTGACAAATGCATAACAAAGCACAAAATAATAAGTGTTTTCACCATTTTGTAAATGCATTTTTTTAAAATCAGAGTTTAGTCATAAAATTAATTTTACAGCCATAATAGGTATGGTAGATAGAGAGAGAAAAAAACAAAACATACACCACCAAACCACGCAGGAAAAGCATGTTAAATCAAATTATTAAACCCAAAACATATAATGTCTTACCAAAGCTCTTTTTGAATCCTTTGAAAGGATGGCCAGCAAACAACAGGTCTTTGTGAAGATGCTTCCTCCCTTCTCTGAAATTTTGTCCCCAGCTTTCCCTCTGTACATCTGCAGTAGGTCTAGTAACGTATCTATAGAATTTTCTACTTCATAAACTGCTTGAGTAGTTCTTTCATACTGTAATACAAGAAATAGACGAGAGTTTATACAGACAGATCTTTAAAATACCTTTCAGATTAGAGGAAAAAGCAAAATCCATATTCTCCCCCAGATTAAATTTGTAGTTGATCTGGCATCCAAGTGATAAGAATCACTTCTGTCTGTTACACCATCGTAACAGGTTACAAAAAGTTACCCTTTGTGCTTCCCACCTTGTTTAGAGACCTGTAGAATTTGATTTTACATTGCAAATAGAAGAATAAGCTAGAATAAGTTTACAGAAATTTAAAAATAATTTTAGCCTAAAGGTTTGGTTTTTTTCCTAAAATAAAAGAATTTCAGCATAAATGCCTGTAGGATGGATATAAGATCAAAACCCATGTTTAGCAAATATTTTAATTTTCAAAGTAAAAAAAAAAAAACCACCACTCTAAAACAATAAATCTGCAGTCAATAGCTACGGTACTCCTACAATACTGAAGCAGCTTTAAGTATTTATGAAATAATCAGTTCTGTAAGAAATCAAGTGTAAATAAAGTATATTTATGAATTTCACAAAGTAGCCTGTCTTCTGGAAGTTGTAAGTTTCTACCTTAGGAAAAAACAAACTTCGTAGCTTCTCCTAACTACTACAGTTTTGCATTTCTACAGAATTTTATGCATTTCTACACAGTTTCATGCAATACTTGGGATAAACAGCAATGTAATCAATTAAAAGTAAAATTATTACTTTAAGCCCATGAAATAATTTTCTTTTGCCAAAAGGAAAATTAAATCATGATTATTACAAAGTAGATAATTGGATTCAAAACAGCATAGTTAAAATTCAGAAACTTTTAAATAAAAACTATTAATTTTGTTGTTTCAAACTTCTTCAGAAATTTTGTGGATAAATAAAAACTACAGTAAAGTAGTCTACAAGCTTATAAACCCACAAAAGAAAATATTAAAGTTACCTTTGACACATTAAGTAGAACTTGAATTGAATATCTGATCACATCCATGCATGGAACACTCCGGTTGCAGCTTCGAATCAGAACAAAAATAGTGAAGATTGCTCTGCTCTGGGCCATATTTTCACAACAGAGCGGGGACAGCCTGGTTGCCACCTCTATGGTAATTAAAGGGAAAAAAACCCAAAAACAAAACTCTGAAGCTTCAGCAATTCAGTTGTAAACCAGAGATTTCTCTTATATTTAAGTAGAAGTGCAAAGTGGTAAAAACCGCAATTATTGATTTAAACAAGTATTTCTAAATTAATTGTTTTAATATTCCAGACTAAAAATTAAGCAGACAGAACAATCCATGGAGAACACATACTGATAGTAAATATAATTGATTTACGTAAGGCATAATATTACTAGGACTGCCAGGAAATCAGAGCAATCACATAGGATTTCCTTTCTCTACATAACCAATTTAATATTGTTCTTAAACCAATGATCTAATTTTAGTCTGGAAAAAAACCCTCATTGTACTCTCTAACACACTCACATTTTACAATCATACAGAAGGCCTATCATTATGAACTCTCCTCAGCTGAAAAATTCCACTTTACATCATCCTGGAAATATATCAGTTATAACAAAATGAAATACTGACCAAGATGCTTTAATGCTGCAAGAATATAAGAGAGATGTTTGTATTTTAGAAGGTATTCAATAGCAATTGCAGTTCTGTTGCACAATTTGTTTTCTTCTCTGCTCTTTTCATTAGCCTTTTCTAAACCATATCTTAAAGCTTTAGTTTTTGCTGTGTCATTACTCTTTCTCCAAGAATATCCTCTCCACAATGCCTACAGAAAAGGAATTTCACAAAGAGAAAAAAAAGCTGTGAACAAGAGACAATCGAATTTCCATTACCATTCCAAATCAATTTTACACAAGTCTGACAAAGTATTTATTTACGTTGGTTATTAATTTTTAAGTAATATCATGCAGTGTTTAGCCTTCCAAATACTGGATTTTCAAGACAAAAGACCAAAACAAACATGCATATACACTCCACACACATCCCCATGTAAGTCACATCAACCAGTATCTGCTGAATATTACTTCATGATCTGTTTGCACTGAAGCTGGCTTGGCTTTCAATTTAACTGATAAATTCACCAAAGTAAACATATTTCCTCTCCCTCAAAACCCATGAGAGGAATAAAAAGTAAAAAATTGTTGTTTTGCTACAAGAGGTATTTACCTGAAATTTAATTATTCCAACTGCAAATTTTCTCCGCCGTCTGCAGACAAGGAACCTTCGTACATTTCGCTGGATGATGGTTGCTGCATCATTTCTGTGCTTTAGCCAGCCTCGAATTACACGTTGTAATTGAATGATTCTTTGATAATCTCTTCGAGACCTCTTTTGCTGCATTTTTGCTCGGAACCATTTCTGTTTAAAATTAAGGTACCTCTCTATTTATTTATTTCAGACTTTTCCCATCCTAAGCAAGCATTGGTAAACCTAAAAGAACTATTTTAACATGAGCTTTGACAGATACAGGCACTATAAACACGACTAGCGTTCCTACAACCACTATGACACAGCTCCAATTCGCCTTGGGGCAGCTGAAACGTATCCCCAGATCCCTTTCTGCAGGGCTGCTCTCCAGCCACTCCTCCCTCAATTTATACTTGTGCCTGGCCTTACTCTGTCCTAGGAGTTTTCTTTCTCTTGGCTGGCTTGTAAGGAGAACCACCGCTACTCCACTTTTCTTATTTCCCAGCTCTGTTTATTCCCCTCTACATACAGAGAAAGGAGACAGGGTACTGTGCGCCAAATCTGAGTAAAAAAAGCCTCTTCCATCCATTTTCTCTTGCCTTAAGGAGAAAAAATAACTTAGGGGGAGAGATAACAGATCTGTATATATGGAGGAGTAGCAGGGAAAAGTTTGCCATAACATCCTTGACTACAAAACAGCTGTTTCAGAGTTCCCATTTCAACCTCTCCATTTATCTAATGCTGACCTTGAATTATTGGGACTAAGCTAATGGTCAGTTTGGAGACCTGAAGATAATGTTTACTATTAGGCAGTGCACTACAGACCTGATTTTTGATTTTGCTTTTAGAGAAGTAAAACACAGTTATATTAAAAAAGCTGCAACTCAGACAGGTTCTGGTACCACTGGAAGGTTAGAAACATCCACCAAGTAAACCACAGTATCCCAGGCGATTGTTCGTGTAAGGAGATGCTCTTAATTTCACGAGCCTTACAGGTTGTCATGTCTGATCTTTCCTACTTCCAGTAGGACATAAAGAAATAGGCTAAGACAGCACTCAGATTGCTTTAGCAAGCTTGAAGGTCTGAAGGAAACAAAACTTTCCCATCCACCCTCACCATTAAAATGCTTAAGCCTCCAGACACTGCTGACATCCAGTCTACTATGCTTAGTGGGGTATACATAGCATTATTTAATAAATCATAGTCTCCACAATTTGGCTTTATTTTCCACATGTGAAGGAAGTACAGCGTCCTAGTGTTAAAGCTTAACTGACAGAAATTAGACTAATGTTACACAAAATCATTCATCCTTAATTAGACTAACCTGTATTGTAAGAACAGATGAGATCTGGTTTTGTGCAAGTTTTAAGATGAGGTGAATCCTATATGCCCTTTGAATCTTAATTGCAGAGATATGATGATATGCAGCTGCTGTAAAATACAGTAGTCTCTTCTTTTGTTTCTCTTCTGTTATCTGTAGAAGGAAGACAAAACAAGGAACGTCATTAATTTTCATACTCAGGGGTAGCTGATCATCTATACAAAAACCACAGTATACAGCCAGATGCTGAAGAATTGCTTCAGAAGTCTTTACCTCAGAACTAAGCTACATTTCTTCAGTACTGTCTCTAATCTAAACAGTAACAGAGAAGTGACTGTAAGTAGTAACATTAATATGGCAGAGAACAGTTTCATTGTAAACTCTGTGTGCAGAAGTATCAGTTATAGGCAAGCCAAAGATCGCAGAAGCTAAAAACACACCCAACAATGAAAATCTATTTTAGTACTAAAGGATCGTGAGAAAAGGGTCAAACTGTATTTTGATATTCTGACCCACCCAATTCTCAAAGTAGTCAATGAGAATTTAAGTTCAACAAGTGATCTGGTTTTCCTTTTCTTGCCAGCCAGAGTTAATACTAAAACGGCTCTAGAGATAATTTACATCAAAGTATAGTTCTAATTTGAAGTATACCAACCTTTTTTCTGACTAAATAACCCCGTATAAATGCTTGCAGTTTAATGACAGCTCTTCTAGTTTGGTTGTATTTCAGAAGTTGAAGCCTGCCTTCCCACCAAGCCCTCAGATGTTTTTGGATAATTACAGCAGCAGCTTTTTGTTGAGTAAGTTTCCTTCTTGCCTTGAAACCTCTGTATGCTTTTTGTATCAAACATGCAGCTTGAAGCTTCTGAAACAGGTTAAAAAGAATGCATTGATAATTAAACTTTTGTTCATTCCTGTCATGATCAATATACATTTTAGTTCTAGATTTTTTTCCATCATAAGAAAAATAACAAAAATAAAATACGAAATACAAGCAAACTCACACAGTACTGGCTTATATAAAAATGCACTTTCACAATTTGGAAGGTCTTTTCCCTTACCTAAACAGTGTCAAAATATGGGAAATTTAACTTAATCCTTTGTGATCAATATAAAGCCAGCAGAAAATTTTACAATTTATCTTACTATCAGTATAGACAAGGCTAATTCAACAGTTGGAACTGTTCAAAAACATCAACCAACCTTGGTGCTCAAAGCAAAAAGGAAATTTAGTATTTTGGAGATTGAACAGTTTGGAATTGAACAATCTTTGTTCTGGCTCCACTGTTTTTTGTCTATACTTCTGCATATCGATGACAAAAATCATTCAAGTACATTGAAAAATGTTCGAAACAACCATGACATAGCAAACTGCAAGTGAAAACATACCTTTCTTAAAAGCCTTCTAGCTCTGTACTGTCTATATGCCAGCTGAATCTTAACTGCAGCATTCTTAGTTGCCAGAAACTGATGTTGAATCATCCGTGTAGTAAGGGTTGCTCTCCACCTTCTTTGAATGGTAACTGCACAGAACTTCATTTTCAAAAACCTAATATGAAAATGTATCTTAGGGTTTTGTTTTGGTTTTTTTTTCCCCAAAAGTTGAAAACACTTGCATTTTTAAAGTAAGAATACAGTGAAGGTTTACAAAATTAGTAAGACAGATATTGTGAAAGCAGAGTTGTTATCAACTAAATCTTGGAACACTGGAACAAAGGGGATAGCCAGCAATACTGGCAGAAAGACTAGTTTAAAACAGAAGATACTTTCTGTATTCCCACAGTAGGTACTTCCAGAACTTGCTGCCAAAGGAGGTTGGGGAGGAAGACAGCAGTTTACAAGGCATGAGACAAACTGACATACAATAGGTCCATAAAAGAATAATAAAGGGAACAGTCAAGGATGTATGTTCTAGCATCCATAATCTAACAAGCATGGATGCTGAGGGAGGACCTTAGAAAGCAGTCAGGTTAACGTACTCCACTAAACAGCACCTTCTACTACTACTGGCAAAGGACACAATTCTGAATGAGATGAGCTATCAGGCTGATCTAGTAGAGCTTTTATTGTAAAAACGTCTCACAGCAAAATAAACACAAACTAGTTTAACTATTCCATTATGCATTATAATGAAAAAGCTTTTGATCCTATTAGTTTTATTCTGGAGTTTTAACAACATCCAGAACATCCTTCCTGTAAAAAAAAAAAATAGGTGAAAAAAAGATCAAGGCCTACTCTTTCCAGATCCCCAATATGCAAATTTAAGTTTGTGAGGCAGCTTCCAATCCAGAAGAATATTTAAACATAAGAAAAGTCTTGCACAAAAGAGTAATTCCACCTGCATCAAAAGGATTACATTCACGCATGTTACACATACATGCTGCAAGGCCAGAGCCTGAGAATCTCTAGGCATTTGCCAGAGTGCAAAGCAGTACTGAATAATATCACAAAAACTTTTAAAAGTAGAGACATTTATATAAAATTCAGTATTACCAGGTCCGCTGTTGTTTTGTTTTGAAGTGACTCTGAATAACACGTATAGCTTTTACCACAGATGCATACTCTTTTCGTGCTCTGTAGCCTCGAAACCAGGCTTGAATTACTTGTGCTGCTCTCATTTTGTTAACCCACTGCCTGGCTTTATATCCTCTATATGATGCCTATTAGATAGGAAAAAAGTCATGTTAGCACGAAAAGCTTTTAGGATTCTTATCTCTACAGTATTACAAATATGTAATTTCTCACATCTAGATGTTTTCTAAAGCAAGTGAAACACCACAAATGCCACTCTCTAATGTCTGTAAAAATAATCATGCCATGAAGCAACAAATACAAGAGATTCAAAACCCAAAAAACAACAAGAAACACCTCCTAGGATTACCTGAATTCTAATGGCAGCTCTTTTCATTTGATGGTATCTTTGTTGTTCAATATTTCGCATCTGATGGGCTCTGTAGTGCTGCTGTATTAATACGGCAGAAAACTTACACCGAAGGTATTTCTGTCTCTGAATAAATCCACGGAAAATTGCCTTAAAAGACATAATCACACAATATTTCACCACTTGCATGGTATTGACTGGGAAGATGTTTGCATATTTCTAAGTACAGTTATACTCACTGGCTGGATAGAAAAACAACAATACAAGTAAATATATTTCTCATTTCCCAATTCTTTTTTCCTATGTTTTAAGCAAAGTTATCATGCTTATATTGTTCAGGATATATTCAGATATATTCAGAAAATAGCTAAGAAGCTGCCACTTCCCCCTACAATACATGGAGGTGAGGAAGGCACACTTGTTTTCTTCCCTATTAAGTAGAGCATGGGCTCTCCAACCTGCAAAATTATTATGAGAGATTATTTATTTCCCTTTCTGCCCTGATTTGAGGGGAAACAAATCCTTTTATTCCAATAACACCCTGAAGAGAACCCCCTTCCCTTAGGGTAAAATAACTAAGGCCAGGAAGTCACTTAAAGCTTCTCCCAGAAGAAAAGGAAAAAGAAAGGTGTACTCCCACCACATACAAATCATAATTAATATAAAGAAAGAAACATACTTATCTCCTTCACCCTCAAAAAAAAAATAAATTAAAAAAGCACTTCAGATTAACTAGTCTTCTAAGCCTCTTGAAACTCACACTGGATGGATATTTAGCTTGCTACATGGAATAAATATTTACATATAAATATTTATACAAATCAAAGCCAGTTAGGACAAAAATATTCCTAAAAGAACCACAGAAACACATACAAGTATCAAAACTCATTTGAGGTAGTAAAATTCAAGGAAAGAAACAAGGAAAACAGAATGTTACTTTTTGAGTACCTCAGCAAGGAAAGACAAACCAGAGCTGAACTGGGACTCATTTCTGTGCACTGTAGTAGTAAGCTTCATATACCTGCCATATAGTATACTTCAGAAATTGATACTACTTTAACAAATAGCTTTAAACTGTTATTTGCAAGAGCAATAATCTTAATTTGCCCACAAAAGAAAAAAAAAAAAAAACAAAAACACTCCACACCCCAAAACCCACTACTTTACACCAAAAGTACCTGAATTTTTATTGCGCTTTCTTTAATTTTGTGAAACCTCCTCTTTTCAATGAATCCTCTTACTCTAGCCTGCACAATGATAATGTTCCTCCGAGTTTGCAAGTAAGTCGTTCTCTGGTATTTCACAATCAAGTGGGATCGGTAGTATCCTTGTAAGACAAGTGCTGCTTTTTTATAGCTTGTATACTGTGATTTAGTTTTATGCATTAAGTAATAGGCTTGTAATGTAATAGCTGCTCTTCTAAGTTGAATGAATTTTCTACGCTGCACAGCCATCTGAAGAAAAGACTGAATCTTTCTTGCAGCTCGTATTTGTCTTGCTGTTTTTCTTGCTTTCATACCATGGAAGGCAGACTGAATAATTACAACTGCTTGTCTTTGAGCAGAATACTCCGCTTTCTGCAAACGAGCCCTGTGACATGCTCTGTACCACCTCTGAATAGCAACTGCTGAACTCTGAATCAATTTATAGCGAGCCTTCGTTCTTTGGCATCGGAACATAGACTGGATCATTATTGCTGCTGCTTTCTTTTCAAGAAAGCGCCTCCTCTCTACGCGCATTTGTAAGAATGATTGTATACATCGGGCAGCAACGTTGGCTTTGTACAAGTGCCTAGCTTTTTTAGCACGGAAAGCGGATTGAAGGCAAATGACAGCCTTTTTTACCTTGGCATAATTTTCCATGTCAGCTTCTTTTGCAATTTTGGCTCTGAACCTTTGCTGTATAACTCTGACAGCCCAGCACAACTGTGTGTAATATCTACGTTGTACGTACATGCGATAACTAGACTGTATTACAATTGCTGAAGCATGCATGATTTTCAGTTTCTGTCGTTCCCTCATGCCTCTATATGATGCTTGAATAACAAGAGCAGAATTCTTCATCATCAGGTATCTATTTCGTTGATTCTTTCCTTTAACGTGGGATCGATAGTAGTTCTGTATAACAATAGCTGCAGTTCTCTTATTCTGATAGGACCTCCTATTCCTGTACATTTTGTAGGCTGACTGTATTGTACTAGCAGCTAAATGCATATGCTCAATACTCTTCCGCACCCTGATACCTCTGTACACAGCCTGTATATGAATAGTTGCTCTGCGAAGAGAAAGGTACTCCAAAGTATGCTGTCTTGACAGAATCAAAGCTCTGTATCTTCTCTGAAAGACAAGAGCAGCTGTCTTAAGAGAGAGGTATCTTTGACGTTCTCTAAAAGCTTTAAAATTTTTCTGAATAACAATAGCAGCACAGTGCATTTGTTGGTGTTGTTTTCTTGCCTGCATGACTCGAAAAGCCTTCTGAATACAGGTTGCTGCCTTCTTTAATGAAACGTAATGCTGTACTGCAATTTTCTTCAGGTTATTGGCTCTGTACCTCTTCTGTATTAGCTGGGTTGCCCACTGAACTTTTCTGTAATGGTGGAACTCCCTATACATTCGGTAGTTTCTCTGTATTATAAGAGCTGCCTCATGTCTTTTCTTCAAGAAGGATCTTGTTCTCATTCCTCTACAAGCAGCCTGAAGAACTATAACAGAATTGTACAGTTTTAAGTATATTTCTCTCACACGCTTCCCTTCCCTGTAAGCACGATACCGTTGCTGTATGATCACTGAAGCAAGCCTGACAGCTTGGTAAGAAATGTAAGTTTTACGCATTCTTAACGTTGCTTGAATAACTGTAGCAGCTTGATGCATCTGCTGCATTTTTTTCCTTACCACAAAGCCTCTATAAGCAGACTGTATGATAATAGCAGCATTAAGGAAAGAGAGATATTTTTGTCGCTGAATTTTTGCTAGTTTTGTTGCTCTGTATCTCCTCTGAATCACAATAGCAGCTGTTTTAACAGAAAGAAAATGTTTTCTTTTCTTAAAAGTTCTAAATTTTCTTTGAATAAGCTCAGCTGATTCACTCATAGTTCTTCGAAGTCTTCTAGTTTTCATACCACGGAACGCAGCCTGGATACGAAGTGCAGCATTTTTCATAACCACGTAGTTGTGAACTTGTGTATCTCGCTCCTTACAAGCACGGAACCACTGCTGAATCTGCCTAGTTGCCAGCAACAGTCTTCTGTAATCCTTCTGTTGTTTATGCATCCGATAATAAGACTGTATTATTGCTGCCGACTGATGTATAGTTTTTAAGTCTCGTCGGACCTTCATGCCTCTGCAAGCAGCCTGAAGGATAGTGACAGACTTCTTTAGCTCCAAGTACTTTTTACGTTGTACTTTGCCTAAACAAAATGCTCTATATTGTCTTTGAATTATAATTGCTGCCATTCTCATTGCCTGATATTTTATGCTCATGCGATGCATCTTAAATGTGGCTTGGATACAAATAGCTGCTTGATGCATACAGACAATTTGTCGTCTTACTCTTACACCTCTATAAATTGCCTGCATTTTGACTGTGGCTTCTTTTAGCGACAAATATTTCTGCTTCTGACGTTTAGCATGAAAAATTGCACGATAATGCCTCTGAACTACTACAGCTGCAGATCTAAGTCTTTCATAGTCCTTTTTGACTAGGTAAGATTTGAAGGTAGCTTGTATAGTTGTAGCAGCTTTGTTTAGTTTGCTCAATTGCTTCCTCACGGTCATCCCACGGTAAGCAGACTGCAAGATTAACACAGCTCCCTTTGTTTTTAGATAAATTGCCCGTTGGGTTTTTTTCATACAGTAAGCTCTGAAATATTTCTGAATCACTAAAGTGGCTTCTCTTAGTTTCTTATATTTTAGTTGATTTACATGCATTCTGTAATACGACTGAATAATTGTTGCAAGAATATGTTGCTTTTGAATTGTTTTTCTCACAGTTTTGCCCCTCCATATTGCCTGAAGACGCACTACAGAGTTACGCAGCTGAACATACTCTTGCCGTTGTTTCTGACCTATAACACTGGCTCTGTAATGCTTCTGGATAGTTAGCACAGCATGGTTCATAAGTCTGATTTTTTTCAGAGCCATGAATTTTCTGAAAGCAGACTGTATCTTAGTAGCAGCAACATGTTGTCTTCGAATCTGCTTTCGAACCTTCCAGCCACGAAAAGCTGCTTGTAAAGAAAGCACTGCCGCTCTTGTCATTAAGAAGTTCAGTCTTTGCCTATTACCACTCTTACAAGTTCGGTACCACCTCTGAATCACAATGGAGGCCTGAACCATTGCCTTATATTTCATTCTTGCAGCATGAGCTCTAAAAGCAGTCTGAATTTTAATAGCAGCTCTATATTCAAGTTTAAGCCTTTTGCGTGCTTTACCACCCCTGTAGGCTGCTTGTAAGCACACAGTTGCTTTTTTAACTTGTAAGAACTCCTGCCTGTGACACAGTTGCTTTTTGTATGCACGATAATGGTTTTGAATGACAACAGCAGCACTACAGATGCTTAAATAACGTTGCCTGTCCCTTCTCATTCTGTAGCATGCCTGGAGAAATATCGCAGTCTCCCTCCACCTTTGTATTTGTTTCCTGACAAGATAGCCTCGAACTACAGCTTGAATTCTTATGCAAGCTGCCTTTAATCTCCTATAATCTTCTTTCAGTTGAAGAGCGTATCTATGAGACCGATACCTTTGCTGGACATAAAGTGTTGCCTCCCTTAATGCACAATAACGCTTACGTGCTTGCCTCATCTTTACAAGAGCTTGCATCTTCACTGTTGCATCTTTCAATTTCTTAAATCTCTTCCGGACAACGTAAGCACGGTAGCTTGACTGAATTTTTATCACAGATCTCAACTTGTGAGCCTCTTTCCTAGCTTCCATTCCTCTGTAGGCAGACTGTAGGACAATAGCAGCCAGACGCATCCTCTGGAAAGAAGCAGCTGCTTTTTTAGAAGTAATATGTGCCCTATACCAAGTTTGAATTACAGAAGCAGCATTTTTAATCGCTTTGTATCTTTTCACTTGTTGGTATTTTCTCACATGTGACTGCAATGTAGTAACAGAGTTTTTTAATCGTAGATATCTTAGTTTCTCTTGTCTCATTCTCCACAGTGATTGAACAACGCAAATTGCTTTTGTTTGTCTGTATAGTTTACGTGCCTTCATGCCTCTAAAAGCAGCTTGGAGGACTATCACTGCTGCACGCTTTTGCAAATAGTACTCTCTTTCAATTTTTCCTAGTTTATAAGCTCTGTAATACTGCTGAATTGTCACTATTTTTGCCCTGTGTTCCTGGTAAATACGTCTAGCCAGCTGACACCTGTACCAAGCCTGAATCTTGATAACACTTTGTTTAATATGTAGATACCGCTTCAGATCTCTGTGCATCCTATACCAAGACTGTATGACAAGGGCAGCCCTCTTTCTTTTAGCCAGTTTTGAAGATTGCCATTTTCGGAAATAAGTCTGAAGCACTAAAGTAGCTTTAGTTTTCTGTTGAATTTTGTATTTTCTCCATCTCCTGAATGCAGACTGAATAGTAAGCACTGAAGATTTTAAGATTTCATATCTTTGCCGATCTTTTTTTGCCAACTTAGATGCACGCAGATGACTCTGAATTGTAACAGCAGCCCAAAGAATTCGTTTATATGCCGCAACAGCCTTCACCATCCTTATCCTTGCTTGTACAAAGATAACATAGTGTCTTAGCTGTAAATATCTTTTCCTAGCAGAGTATCTCCTCCAATAAGCCTGCAGGAAAAAGCAGAAAATTTAGTGTTTTCATCATGGTATCTTGAGTTAAGCCTGCATTTGAGAACTATTGACCTCAGACTTTTTAAGACTTCTTTAGTCCTACTTAATCCCTAGGAAGATAAGACTAGATATCTCCAT
>VXBL01004000.1:652824-676119 GCA_013400195.1 Aramus guarauna | reverse complement strand
GGGGGGAAAAGGCCTAAAAAAAAAAAAAAAAGGGCCTCAAAAAAGCTAAATGCTGGAATTATTGCTTTTTTAAAGCATTTTCAATTCTAAGGAAAACCTAAATTTTCCCTGGCAACAAGAGATTCCCTTTTAAACTACTTTGTAAGTCAGTGATTCTTTAATCTCAAAAAAAAAAAAAAAATCTTAAGAAGGTAGTATTTAGCTTTGGGCAATAATAGGGAAAGTATCTTGAGAAACTGAATTAACTGTCCAACAACCAACTGATAATTAATGTCTGCCATTCTGAACGTGTCCACCACAGGTGTCATAACATTAGGAGAGTTTTGGGTTTGTTTTTTGGTTGTTTTTTTTTTTAAGCTTCTTCAGTAATGTTCAGCACCTGCAAAGGGGCAAGCCAACACAATCTGATCAGTCTTTAAATTGACTGGTTTAAGGCCCAGTGTTTTAATGTTTATGCTATACCAAAATATTCACTAATTGTCAAATTAATAGCACATTACTATTTCTCTCTTCAGAGAGAAAGTTACCAAAACATCTGAAAAAGGAGTGTGGAGGAGGAAGCATTACATTTTCAAGAAGATACCAGTTGCTGCAAACAGAAAAAATTACTCCAAGCAAGCCTTTTTTTTTTTTTTTTTTTTTACGGTTTTAGGGGTTTTCTTTTTNTTTTTTTTTTTTTTTTTTTTTACAGGTTTCAGAGGATTTCCTTGCTCTGTAATCTCACTTTAGATTGTACTACCTGAATGACTGTCGCAGATTTAGTTCTGCCTTCCTCCAGTTTTGCCTTTTTCAGATTTAAAAAAATCGTCCTGGCTAAGTATCTTCTCCAGTGCTTCTGGATGAAAACTGCTGCATTCACTTTCTTCAGGATGCGTTGACGAGACAAGAAGTTTATTGCAGATTTTTGAATTACTCGAGCAGCTCTGTCTCTTTCCTACAAAAAATTGAATTTCCACTGAAGAGTTATTTTAATACACCAAAAATCTGAATGAAAATTCCAGTCCTATCTCATAAAATTTAGGCTTGTTGATGAAAAAAAAAAAAAGTACATAAATATAAACTCTGCCCCCTTCCACACCAGAGTTTCTTAGAATATTTCATTTGAACACTGTGCCAACATCAAATAATATGTACCTCAGACATAATGGTGGCATTTAGCAACCTCAACGGTGTCAGTTTTAAAATCGTCACAAGATCTGGTATAACTACCAGAAAAACAAGAAACAAAAAATCAGAACTCATACAACTCAAAACACTGGTGAAGTTTAGCTCCTGAACAAAAATACTGAATCCATGCAGAATTTTATGCTTTTCATCTTGTAGACATTATTAGGAATTAAAAATTAAGTAGTGTATTTTTGCTTCAAGGAAGCACTGCAATATTTTATAATTGAAATATTGGGAAAAGGGCTTAAAGGATGACATGCTCTAATCAACACACAAAAGAAAGAACAGGAGCCTTTAAACAACCGTATTTCAGAACAGTCTTAAACAAAAGTGCTTTTTAGCAGATTACACTAAGGCGGGCATAGATTTTGATACTAAAAATGGTACTCATTAATTTAAATGCCAATATTATTCCAATAAACCTGTATACTCCAAACAGTGAATTTATATTCTTTATACTGTATTTCTCTAAGTTGAAACTACGAATATTGCACAAAGAGTACCTGAGAAAGCTTCAGTTCTCTTTTCAGTCTGTAATTCCTCCAAGCAGACTGAATTAATTGAGCAGCTCGAGTTTCTTGCCGAAGATCTAGAAGCCGCGAACACAGAAACGATACGTAGGTAATGACAACCTATATAAACACAAAATGCAGCAAGTTAAGGGCTATACGGAAGAGCAGGACACATTCACAGGAGAGCAGAACACGTTTACATCAACTCTGAAGGCATCATACCTTCTCATCAGGAATTGTATTTGACATGTCTGAGTGATGAATCATTGCTGGTATTCCACCTAGGTCAGAAACTGCAGCATTGATGAGCTGAAAGTTTTTCTTTTCATTGTCCAAGAGTTCCTTGTATAGGACTGAGGCAGTTACAGCTTTGCAAAGAGAAAATGTTTGTCAAATCACATTGTGAATAAAAGAAACAGATTTAACATGAATTCTGTGCATCAAATAACTCACTTTGGTCAACCACTCCTTCCATAACGTTAAGAGAAGTATCAGACTCTGAAGAGGATGAGGAAGAAGAGTTTAGTCCCACTGTATGAGTTCTTGAGCATTCTACTGTTTGAGTGGTACGTTGGCACACAGCTTCCAAAGGCACGTAACATGGATGATAATGATGAATCAAATGACATAGTACTCTACCATCTGAGAAACATACTGTGAAATTTTCCACCTGTTAAATAAAACACAGTAGGATACAAGTTCCTTGAATTTTTGTTACCAGTTAATTGGAAATAGAATTTGTTGTCTTGTACCTTTGAAAGTGAACAAGCGCAAGTTTTTGAAGAAAAAAAAAAAAAGAAACTAGTGCTTCCTTTGAACATTCACTATACAGTCATATACAGCTGTGAGAAACCGGAAACAAAGACGTGTGAATCACTATACAGTGAATCTTCAAGCGAAATGCTTAAGAAACCAAAGGAAAGCAATCTTTCTATGGAAGGATCCCAAATAAACTTCTATAGATACTTTTAAACTAGGTATTCGGTGCAGAAATAAGCTTTGAACCTGCATCAGTGAAGTGCTCTATCCTGCCTTGAGAAAAAATAGCAGGTGTGACTTTATTCTGACCAGAGACGAGTCTCTGAACAGGGCTTCTCTTCTTGGAAGCAAACGAACATGCCCCTTCTAAACAAACATCTCCCTGAGGAGATGTTCACCCCACACATTAATTTACTTCTCACAGTTCCTATAAATGGTGAAAATTTTATGCAGAAATACTTTTAGGATGAATGCTCATTAAAAGAAACAAACCTCCAACAACCCCATATTCCAACAAAAATGTTGTATTTTAAAAAGGTATTTTTATGCATAAGGCTAACTGGAAGGGGAGATTCTTTTGCTCAAATTTGTTTAAAAGAAGAGCTGCAGCTAAACCCATAGAGAGATGATTATTTCAAATCAGATTAAACAATATCCAGAAGGATATTTAAAACTAATTACCATTGGCTGCTACTACATATTTGATAGTTTGAAGAATTCTGCTCTATAAAGAATAAGCATTCTTATGACAGCAAAGGATGTATTTCCTGAAATGTACACAAAACTATTTACCTTGATATTGTAAAATTCACAAACAGCATTAACCCATGACATCAGCAGCTTCACATTTTCACTGTAACATTGAGGTAAGGAGTTACTGCTGTTATCTTCTTGTACTCTACAACCACGTGGAAAAGTCTTGAGAGCACCCCATTGTGTTTTTCTTTTGTGTGCATTCTTTAAAAACTCGATTTCTTCTTTTAACTGTTCCACATTAAGAAAAACATCCACCTATTAAGAAGAAAAAAAGATTTATGTCACCAACAGCCTGACATGTCATGCATTATAGCTGCTGGATACAGAGGCTTTAGATATGGCATTTTAAAGAAAAACTACTCCCACTACTTAGCAGTACCCGCCACACTGAATTAGTAGTGGATAATCGGGACTTGCCAGCATAGATGGCAGTGTCCACTACCAACTGCTTCGGATAAAAGAACCTAAACCCACACTCGCACTGTTCTGTGTAAAACAGTTACTTCATTAGTTAATAGTTGGGGGAAAACAGGGAAATTCCCTGAAACAGCTTGTGTAATTTCACCATATTTTCAGAGGGAACAACAATTTCAGAGTCTCGCCTGCATTTCTACTGAGTCCATGTATCACTCCTCATTTAAGGGATTCTGAGAGGACTTGTGCTACTGTTCTGATAGCGTGAAAAGATTTGGAGAACAAGTAGTATATCCACTGGGCTTGGATGAAGCCACTGCTTACTGAAATTTTTTCTTTAATCAACAGCAATGCAACTGTTCCACGTGCATCAGGAGAACTAACTGGAGGAAGGTAACTACTCAATACTGTAACAGTAGTTAAGAAAATAGGTACATTTGATTTTTATTATGTTCTTCTGACTCTCTGATAGTTCTATGGCTTTAGGCTCTGAAATTCTTGCTTTAGATATAGTTAATTGTATTTATATTCCTGACTACTTAGTGGTGAAATTGCACCTCAACTTGTATCTGATTTTACCTTTCATACTTTATGTTCCCTCCAACTGGATTTTTCAGCTGGATACTTATTTTCAAAAGACTATCTTATCTGACTCAAGTTAACTCTTAAAACAGTCTTAAAAAAAAAACTATTTTTGCTTCCTCTACTCATTTTTTTCCAGTGACTTTGAAATGCCATTGCAGTAATGCCTAAGAAATCTTCATCCTTATTTCAAGAATGTTTCTTCAAATTGACAGTTTCAGACAAATGGAAAAAAGTAGAAGAGCTATAGCTTCAGAGTTTATTCTATAATTGTCTATCAGTGTAACCTCAAAACATCCTTTTCAGTTAGTAAGAGTTAGCAGCATTTTGAGACCAACATTATTTTATTTTTAATTAACAATTCTGTTCTGTTGGCATACAGCATAAACTCAAAAGTTACATTTTTTCCAAAAACTTTTACAAATGTATATAAGAAAAAGTACCATTAAAATTTAAACTGTATTGTTAGGGAACAGTTAGCAGATCTAGGTAAAGTTTGCATGGCACTTTGAACATACGACGTAGATCATTACACAGTCTAAAATGTGATTAGTAGATGCTTTCACAGACAACAAATATTCCTGAAAGACTGGTGTTTTCATTATCGCTCATTTGTAAATAATAACAAAGTAATCAAACAGTACCTGGAAGGCAAAGACAATTTTCCACAGGAGTGCTAATGTTCGTTCTCTGTGTCTATCCACAATATCCCTGGAGTCAATTGAAGCACCTGCCAAACAAAAAAAGGAATTGAAGCGTGCACTCCTCCTCTGATGCACTTAGAGTAACCCTGACTTCTAGGCCTTACCACTTTCATCTTTCAAGTGAATTCCTCGCTCTTTAAGGACATTAAGAACAATGTCAACGTTATGAATCTTCTGCAGACGACTTATTGCAGGAACTCTCAGCTGTTTTGAAAGATTCCAGTTTTTGGTGAGAAGTTCCATGGTTCTCCTAATGAAGGGAATTTCACAGTTTAATGCCTTAGCTGACCTCATATTAAGTATTAGATAAAAGAAAATAAAATAGTTCAAAATAATTCTGTATCAACGCACACAAGACGAATGCCGCATTGTAAGTCCACAGCCAGATTTGTTACAGCAAAATCAAATTCATCAAGTGGAGTCTGAACATGACTGACAGGTAGGCCTAAGAAACCAAGATGGCGGGAAAGGTCACCTTCACCACTCAGGAAGTCCCGAGAAAATGCAAGCAGAAGGTCTTTGCTAGCCTAAAAGAAGGAAAACAAGAAAAGAAAAAAAAAAGAAGTTGATCTTAACACTGCAATAATTGTCAAGCAGAATACAGTTTTCACCCCTTGTCCTCCAAATTCCATTCCATATTTCCTTGCCTAACACTTAAATTGATTTTTTTTTTTTAATTTATTTTTAGCCAGTTCACACAGCTTTAATTTTCAGCATACCTGGCTACCATGTCACTGAAAGCACCATCAAATTCAGGAACACTTTTTTCTCAGTCTGTTTGTCTACATAGTACAAACCCAACAAAAGTGATTTTATTTGAACATAACGTATTTGTTAATCAAAGCCTTTGTATGACAGAAGTTGCATAGTCTTTCTTATCACTGCAAAATAACAGAAAAAAACAAAACAGAAAAGCCCAAACTGACTTACAGTTTAAGATCAGCTTGCAGTATGCTAGAGTGGTATTTGAAATAATGCAGAAACTTAGCTTTAGAGAGGGAAGCCAGATAATGCAAGACAATGCAGTCCTTCCTAAAGGACCATCACCTCAAAGTTTTCTTGGGAATTCCTTTATGTGATCATGACATGATGTGTTGAGAATATTCATGCAAAAGACTGAACAGTCAAGGCTTGTTACAGAAAATACATAGTCATATTTAATACTAAAATAAAATTCTGCATTGAGTCTTAAGACAATATTGGAGGGAGACATCAGATCACAGCTCTCTTACCTTGAACTCTGCGTCCTTACAAAAGAGGCAAGGGTCATGCTCAATCATTCTGGACCGTTTGGCACAATCCAGAAAGCAAACTAACAACAGCAATTTTTTCAGCGTGAATTTTGACAAAGTTTCTTCGTGACCTAAAAAAGATTGAACCCATTAAGTGATAGTTCAAGAATGAAGTGCTAAAAATAACCTATTTTTAGAAGTAGTACTTACCTTCTCGGTAAAGGTGAGGCACAGTGGGATGTCTGTATTCAGCTGCAATGTCAGGGTTCCAAAGCAAGCGATTGAGGATAAATAGTGCTAAACCCATAACATCACTATTACTCTCCAAAGCTATCAGTTCTCCATAAACAGTCTAATATGAAAGGAGGGGAAAAAAGCAGAGCCATTAAAAATTACCTTAAATACTATAAGGTTTTTTTTTAATAACATACATTACTGAAATTCTGAAGTGGTAAGTGGTAATTAGTCTCTAAAAATCAATCAGTTTTTCGAATCAGTCACTGAAGGACAAAACTAAAGGAAATTTCAGAAGATCCAGTCTCACTTCAAAATACATGTGATCATCTGCATCTGAGGAATTAACCAGGAACTTCCTTAAGATAACTGCATTTTTATCCAGTTTAGTAAAGAGTGAAACTGATAAGAAACTGCATTTGTGTTATTGGCCAGGGAGTTAACTTCCACTTTCCTTGATTAAATATTTTCTTTTTCAATACAGTAAGCATGTTTTTGAAAGCAAGTCTGTTGTAATAATTTGAGATTTAAACATGCTACCCACATTAGTAAAGCAGAAGATACAAAGAAATTCGAAACATTCCCTACTAAAAAAAACCAACCAAACAAAAAAAACACCAAACAAAAAAACCGCTAGATATCCTTTAAACTTTGATTGTAGACCGTAAATTCTGCACTTACCTCCAGACCAATACGCAGCCACAACGGGTTGTAAGATAAAAGCCAGTTAAGAACTTTCTGCCTCTCTCCTGCAAGAGAGCATCTTGTAAATATTACATCCAGCAAACACTTCACACTATAACAAAACTTACTATCAAACAATTTTAGATTAAATCAGCTTAGGGCATGCATAATCCTTTTTCTACTTACAAGAAATGAGAGGATGCAAAGTTTTAGTATTCTTACCTACATCTTTCCAGAGGTGTCTGTCTCTACGAACTAGCAAACGTCTAGTTTCAATCTCAACTTCCAGCTTCTTAATAGCTTTAACCATTGTTTCAGATGTAAACAAACGGCAAGCAGCACGTCGTAACTTATTCAGCTTACGATGAGCTGTATAAGCTTTTAGAGATGCTTCATCTTTCGTTGGTGCTTTACGAACACTGGTTTTATGATGATTCTCTTCTTCCAAGACAAGAGCAGCTGCATTTACTGTTTAAACACACACAGAAAGTACACATTTACATCTCAAATGAAGGTAGTTTTGCCTACTTCATTTATTTTTTTCCTAAGTTCACATTTTGTTATTTTCCTTCTGACTAATGATTTTATCCCTCAGGAAGCTTTATCAGCTGTTGTGCTAAACATGTATTGTCAAGCACATGTATATTGGTCCAATATTTAATAAAATACTTATTTCCTAAGTCAGCAGTGCTAGGAATTAATTTTTAAGATCAATTGTACCATCTTCAATGTTTTAGATTGAAGCTAAAGACAGAGGAAAAGGTATGTTACCATCATTTTAGTAAAGTGACAGCTATAATGTTTTCCAGCAGTTGGAGGGGGATTCCCCACTCAGCACCCACTGAGGAGTGTTGCAGCCACACGTTCCAGTGTGTATTTCTTGTTGCAGAGCACACTCCCCATTCAGTACGCTTGTGCTGGGCATGAGCAAGTGTGCCATCCACACTTATCACAAGGGGAAAAATATGACTCTGAAAAGGGTTAGATGGTTATAAAATTCTGCTGGGATAGACACCACTGTTTCAAATGTAAGAACTGCTCTTGGTTTAGCATATTCTGTATGTTCTAGCATAACTGCCAATGAAGCACATTACCAAGTATTTGGTTTATGATTATTGCCAGTATTCAGTCAAAGGCTGAAAAGGGAAACACAGTTGATACATAAAAATTAAAACCCAAAAATCTACTCTTATCTAAGAGCTTAAGTTACACAAACTAGAGTGACAAGTTGGGACTAGTGTCAAGCTAGTACTACTGTTCAATAATATTAATAAAGTACCTTATATAATGTTGAAGAACATTAAAAGACAAAGTGAAAATTCTTGTACTCTTACCTTGTGAGGTGTTTGGTTTTACACTGAAGTCATCAGGGGTAAGTACAAAATTCAACCACCAGGTGAAACCTCGTTGCTGCTTCTCCTTCCAATGTTCATCATAAAACATGTTTTTAGCAGCAAAAGGCATCGGGTGTCTAGGGATGACTTAAAAGGAGAGGAAAAAAAAAAAAAGAAAAAGAAGTTAAGTCCCTGCAGTTCTTGAAATGTTTGATAACCAATGTACATTTCATTGTGGAAAGGATTAACCTTTGACACTCCATTTAGCACTATAGCAGAAAAAAAGCAGACTGTTAGATTCTTCAGCTAGAAAACATGGATTAAGTTATTAAAGCTGTAGAACAAAGACGAGATTTCTAGAACTCAGGCCATTTGCAATGCACATCTTGGGGCAAAACCAAGTTGAGTTGGATTATATCCAGGAACAACCGTTTCATAGAAGCATTTTTCTGATCAGATCAACTAAGTATTATCAGTTCTGCAAAATTATTATCTTTTTGGTAAGAAGTTTTCTGTTCTTAGATATTAGAGTCATTTCACTGATGACCATCAGTCAGCTTGGCACACACCTGTAATGTAGCTTTTACATTTACAGGCAAAACTGGAGCTTCAGCTGGCCATATGCTGCAACCAATTTTCTTATGAGTAGACAAAATGGAACATGAAAAGTTACGTTCATTTTTCTACTAGATATTGTAGGTACAATCTTCTATTTCATCTCAGCTCTAACCAGTTGAGTCTTACCAATCACTAGCAGTACAGCAATTGTGACATTCAGTTCAATGTTCTACTAAATATTGTTTTACTAGATAACAGAAAGCTGCCTACCTGTTTTCAGTGGTTTCACAAACGTCAGGTGAGACTGGGCCAATCCAGGGATGGGTTTACTAATTCTGTTTTTAGTTTTAGATACTTTCTGAAGTGAAGAACCTACAAACATTTACACACAAATATCAACAAGTATGTCAGTAAAAGTTAAAGTATTAAGGTTCATATCAGTTATAAAGCACAGAACTAGAGTAACTCTCCATGAGCCCATACAAATACCAGTAATTTCCTGTTGATGGAAAAAGTTAAGCAAACCAGTTTAACTGCAATTGAAAGGGAAAAACAGTTAACAGTAAATAAGTGCTACTCTACTTCACAGCTCTTCCGTACACTAAGGAAATGTAGTGTTTGCAATTCATTAACATATGGCTAGAAACACTAAGCTAATTGGTAAAAACACTCATTAGAACAGGTGAAAGTAGGTATTCTATAAACATCTGGGGTAAGAAGCATGACTTGTTAGGGCTTGACTCACCTCTTCTCACAGTTAGATTGCATACTACATTGATACTTATTTCAGAGCAGCCTGACTTGTGTTAGTTTAGGCATCAATGCACTAGCTAATACCAAATAGCGGTAGAAGGACTTAATAAAACACAAAGGAAAAATGCAGATCTAGTCTTTCTGAACTCTCAGAATGTAAAAATACACTTTTAGCACAATCATTTTGTTACTTTGACATCAAATGAAAGATTAAAAGAGTATTCTGTCACAGATGGATTACAGTTGCTGCCTTATATCCCCTGACAAGATAGAGATCATAAATTACAGGCCGCACTCTCCTGCTTAGCTAAAGTAGTGCTTTCATAGAATGTTCACTTCTAGAGAAGTGAAGGAGTCATTCCAATCAATGAATTTTAAATATACTCTGATAACGTTTAATTAAGTTGGATCTCAAATAGATTAAATTAATAATGGGCATTTCAAAATTAACTTTTAGTAGTGAAATACGATTTTTCTTTGTGAAGTCTAGAGATAACGCCTGTGCAATTAAAAAAACCAACAGGTTATATTTCTCAAGAAAAATTGTCAAGAAGAACGTAACTCAAAGGTATCATCGCTTTTGTGTTTCATGACAAGGATTAGAGAGAGACCCAAGTCATTTTGGGCTCACAGAATACTTCCTTGTCCAGCCCATTTATCCTTACCCTAACAGATGAATAGAAATAACCAGGTAGATAATACAGCTTTTCCTGCTGCACACTAATACTGTGAGTGTTTATGTTTTTATGTAGACTATCTTAAAAAGCCTGAAATCAAAGTGCATTACTGAAAACCCCAAATCAAATCTAGATAGCAGAACAGATCATCTGAACTTAAAAAAGCAGCATATGTTATTTTGATCTGAAAGCCATGATGAATTTCTCCTGTTAGTTAAATTGCAGGGACGGCATAAATCTTCTGCAAATTAAATGCTTCTTTCAGTTACAGACTCTCATTCTTTTTGTATTTAGAAAACCCAAAGCACATTGAAATACAAGAAGTCAACTTCTGATCTTCAAGTAACAAAGTACGGGCAAACTATAAAGGCAGAAAGATCTACACAAGGCTGACAACAAGCTAATTACACAGTAAAAAAGCAGGCAGAGTGAATGAGAGTTGGGAATTACATATCTGAAAATAAGTGACAACAGCAATGGAGTCAAATATTCACAATTCTAAGTGTACGTATAACAGAAATCTCGTGCAGTGAGTAAGTCTCTAGTGAATTTGAATTACCTAACAACAGCTCTGCTCAAGAACTGTCAGATACTTTTCCTTCTGCCGTCATTAACAAAGTTTACAAAAGACTAAAGTAAATTTCAAGTCAGTTACATAACCAAAACTCTGACCTAGTTTTCAAATTTTTAAAATGCAGATAATATCTAAAAAATTGCAAAGGCTCACATTTCAGAGTATGAAATATTCCTGGACTGTTGCTAGACAGTTCAGTTTGCTATACAAATTTCATAATCAAAAGCATCATACAGAAAGTGATAAATCAAATACTGCTCACCAGCTTTTTTTCTCTGCCCTACTCTCTCTCTGTTTGTGGGTTTGAAGGCTGATGGTCTTGTAGTAGCATGCATTTTATTCTCCACAATAGATGAGAGAGTTCTTTTTCTTTCCACTTCTTCCACACACACTGGAGCTGTAACTCTACTATTTTCTACATATATTTCACTTTTCCTCTTACGACACAAAGAAGTTGATCCAGTAGGAGATGAATTTACTTTGTCATTGTGACACTTACTTTTAGCTGAAACAGGACCTATAACTGGAAAGTGTTTTGTTATTTCTGCTTTTGTATGTACAGGCACCACATTAGCACATTCCATTATTGCTTTACTAAGGCATTTTTTAGATTTTGGCTGGAGACTTTCCGTTCTTTTTTCTTCAGGAATATCAGGCTTATTTTTTATGACAGTGGCAGAAAGAACTGGACGCTTCTTTGGTTGCTCTCTCTGAGAAGAATTGTGAGTTTGAACTTCCTCTGTAGAAGGAAAACTAAAGTGATTTTCTTTAGGTTTGTCATAATGAAGTACCTGTGACTCTACATTATGCATCTCAAAGACTTCATTTAATTTGTGTTCTATATGAACATGTGTTCTTGTCTCTACATCTCCATTTTTTTTCAATTTTGAGGGTAGGAATTTCTTTACAACGTAAGTCTCTGTAGTGGACGATATTAAAGCTGCCTCAAGTTTAGGAGTCATTGATTGCTTATCTGACAAGCTGTCTTTCACAAATTGATCAGGTGACAGAATTGAAACAGGCTGCTCTATTATATCTATATCCACTTGATAACTATCATTTACAAAAGAATCTGGACTTAAAAATCTTCTAGTACTTAAAACAGGCACAGATGCTGGGTGCTCTGGAGTGCAAACTGGCGAGAGTGTACGATGAAGAATTATTTCATCGTTTGAAATCTGTAGTTGTGCTAATCCAGGAGAACTGTACGCGCTTTCAGATTTTAATTCATTGTGCTCATTAACACATTTCTTGACATTATAGCTGTCTATTTCAGGCAATAACTTCTCATTTACAGCAGCAGCAATATCTGAGAATGTAGTAGATCTTCTCATTGCAAGTGGTGTGCAAACAGTATTACGAGGTTCCTCTAGCATTGGTGAAATAGGAGATATAGGCAATTTATTTTCTGAGCCAACAACAGAGTCATTTCCTGGGGATATACTATTTTGCATTGTGTTCTGATTTTCACATGGCTGAAGTGGGCTTCTAAGTCTATCCATCCTCTGGGAAACTTGAAAGGTTTTATTAACATTTTTAACTTCTGAAGTACTTTTTTTAACTTTTATTGAAGCAGACGTTTCTGAAGAGTTTTTCTTTTTGATAGTATCCCAAAGACTCTTCTGACAAAAAAAAAAAGAAAAGTTAGTATGCTGACTTTCTAAATACTTTTATGTGTAAAAATGAACATTACACTAGTATGTTCATTTCAAGTCTAAAAATACTGTTAAAAGAACACCTCCTCCAAAATTCACCATAAGTTAATTCCAGGTTTAAAACCAGCTTTTTTCATCATGTTTTAGTTTTAGTCCGTAAGCTGTAATGTACCAGTACCTACTTTCCAGCCCAGCTGAAAAAAGTGTGAAGACAATGGACATTTCCACAGACAGCATCATTTATCAATTTTTAATTCTCCTTCAATGAATTTTCTACTAATAAAAACAGTATCTCTGTCAGCTATGCCAAAGTAATAGAAGATACGTAATAAACACACACTCACTTTTTTTTTCAGAGGCTGCTCAGCAACACCCAGGATCACAGCTTGATGCTTCACAATGCCATTAATAACAAAAGTTACCAATTCTCTGACTTTTCCTTCTTCTAATGGTGTCCATGTTACAGAAACAAAGATTCTTTGTCCTGGCTATTGGAAAAAAAGAAATGTTTAATATCTTGCACTAAGGTACACATATGTAACACCAAAGATAAAGTAATCAAATCAAATGAGAAGCAGCATAAACGTCAGTTTTTCCCCAACATGTAAATTTAAGCAGACTCTCTTAATAATGTTGCCTTATTAAAAGGGAATATACCTCTTATTGAGGCTATAATGGAAAGCAAGCAAGAACGCAGATGAACATAACACATAGTAGAAAGAACAAGATCTGAGTAAAAGTAAGTAGAAGAAATCACACAAATTTTTGCACATATTAACCAAATAAGTACTCTAAAGTAATTTTAAAAGAATTATAGCTGGACTATAATAGTTGTATATATGGACTATATAGTTGTATATAATCAGAGGTTAATTTTTAGGACCTTAGTTGAATCTAAATACAAGTGTCAATTTTTTTAGTCAAGTAACCTCCAATGATGAGATCTGACACGCAAGTTCATTGAATAAAAATGAAGACACTGCAAATGAACAAGTCAGTCGTGGAGCTACGTACAATCTACTTAAAGATTCTTCATGCACAGTAACCTTTACTGAATCATTTCAGTGCTCTGCTGATATCAGTGCTAACAAATTGATTGGATCAATCATACTTTATATTTCCTTGGGAATCATAAAGATTTATTCCCAGATTAAGGCTGCTTTGCTCTCTATTGTATTACTAATACGCAGAACAGCGAATTACTATCCTCTTCACAACAAGGTCCCTCAGCCTTTTCCTAAAGAGACATCCTCCACCTTTTTGAGAGGTCGCTTTTAAAACACCTCGTATTCTTCTGTCTCTATCCTTAAAACCACACTCCCAGAAATGTTTTTTTTCCACTTTAAAAAAAAAAAAAAAAAAAAAAAAGAAGAAATCCCTCCTCTGTGTCGAGCGAGGATTTACTGCCATCCTGGCCCGTGACAGCCCCCAGGCCCCACGACCCCGAGAGCTCTAATCCCACCACCTACAGCTCCAGCTCTTCCCCTAACCGCGAAACACGAACGCAGCACCCACAAACACCACCCACTGCACTGCCGCCGTGCAGCTTTCGGGGTACCGGTTTCGTAAAAACGTAGTACTACGCGGCCAGGTGACGCGGAACTTCTCCCGGGGGAGAATTACGCTGCAAATCGGCAACGCTCCTGGCGCTGGCGGATCTTTCTCTGCCACGAAAGAACCAGCGCCTCAGGCGGGGAGCTGCCCGCCCTCCCCTTCGCCTCCGGCCCTTGGAACCGCCCAGCAGCCCTGCCCGCGGGGCACGGCTCGGGAGCCCGTCCTGTGTCACACACTGGTGCGCACCCACCCGCTCCCTGCCACCGCTTCGCGGCCGCCCCGCCCGGTACCTGCACAGAAAAGCGGCGATGCTCGAGGCTGAAGCCCCTGGCAGAAGCCGGGAAGCGGTCGACCACCACCTCGGCGTCCTCCGCGTTGGGGTTGTCGATGCCCAGGAGGCGCGTGCGGGAGGCGCCGACGCGCAGGCTGCCGAAGCTGAGGAACGGCGGCCGCGAGAAGTGGCTCAGAACCAGCACGGCAGGGCCTTCGTCCGCGTCATCCTCGCTCCGCCGCGCGGACCAGCGCCGCCGCCTAGGACTAGCGGCGGCGCTCGGCTCCCACGCCGCCGCTCCAGAGAAGAAACCTGCGGCCATGCCCGGGGCAGAACCCCGGCGCGGGACCTGCTTTAGTTCTCCACACAGCCAGAGCTCCGTCACTCCACCAACCGCCGCGCCTCCGCCCGTCCGTTCAAACCCGGCGCTCCCGCCAATCCCCGCGCGGCCGGGCCTGGCCGGGCCCGCCCCCTCAGTCTCCGCCAATTAGCGCTGGGCGTTTTATTTAAACGGCCCGACAACGCCGGGGCAGGAGAGAGGCGCCACCGCGCGGCGCGGGAAGGAGCGGCCGCGGCCGCGGCCCCCTCAGGCTTCCGAGTGCCCGGCGCGGAGCTGGCGACGGGACCCGGCCTCAGCCGCAGCCTCGGGCAGCTTGAGGGATGCTTCGAAATTAAACCAAAGCATTTAGCAAACCCTCATGCTAAAAAAAAAACAAAACAACAACAACAAAAAAACCCCAAAACCCACCACCAAAACAAAACCCCACAAACAAAAAAAAAAAAAAAAAACTCCAACCAAAAAAACCCCCAAAAAACAAACAAGCAAAGCCAAGTATTTTTCTAAATAAATTTAATTTACAAAATATTTTAAAATAAAAAGTAGAATGAGACACGCACACCTTGTGATGAAAAAAAAAATCGCCTCGTCTGTTTATCTTTCATGAGCTTTAAAAGTGAAAGACATACAGAATTCTGTGTTTCCATGCTGTTTAAAAAGAAAAAGAGCAGAAATCGAAACTTAGCACAAGCACCCCTGCAAGAAATCCTGTGAAGCAAGCAATGTTAAGACAAAAGAACTTTACTTTTCCATAACAAAATTACACATAGGACCGAGTACTTCTACATTTACAGTACACTTCCCAACTTTTCCTTACAGCAAAGAATTTCCCCTAAAAAGACAACTTTACTTAAAGACTTCCATCTAAAATATCAACCTATACAGATCACATTTAAAACACATTATCTCATATACCAGTGACAAAATATTGAGTTTATTTCACCTTATTCTTTCATATAAAAGGACTAACACTTAAATATGATCAAAATGGTTATGGGGGATTAAAAAAAAACAACTACCATTGTTACCTTTAATCCATCAAATCCTTTTAAGCCAAAACATTTCTTATGAATCATGAAAAAGATCCTTATGGGCTTAAGCACTGCCCTGCATTATATTCTGCCAGTGTCATTCCTCAGTGCACACCCTGAAACGACCAAACCCCTGCGAGATGATACTGTCGGAAAAGATCACCTGGGACAGCAGTCACAAGGACCCGCAGATAAATGCACTCTATTTCCCTTAAGCTTCAGTCATATGGAGAACATGCAATCTGGATCAGTTATGCATGTATGCTCAATATAGAAAAAAATCCACATCTTTTTTAATTGGTTTTTTTTTGGGGGGGGGGGAAGCTAATCTACAGTAGCCTTCTCAGAACTCATTCATAATTCTACATTCATGAACTTCTACACAGAAATTATTTTCAATTTGAAACCTTGAGGGTCATTTATTCCTTAAGCACTCCATAACGCATTTCATGTTCGATCAAACACGTTACGAGGGTGATTCCTTTGAAGCACTCTGCAGAGCTCCGGATGCTCTTTCACATTTGTTACTAGGGAAATAAGCTTAACTTTTTGATAATACCAAATAAATCCTTTGTCTTTGTGTTCTGGCATGACCCATTTTTAAAAATAACTACCCAAATTATAATCCAGGCTAAAGTAGCACTATATTTTTAAGGAAACCACAGCCTTACAGAAGATATATCATCACCATTACAATTACTGATGTTCAGCGTAAAAAGAACCCATGAGAGCCATACCTCTGTAGGAAAAGTGTCAGTGCTCAAAGAGGAAATTCCAATATAAATAAATAAACTGAACATAAAATCCATTTAAAGAATTAAAGGCAGTAACCCAGTCAAGAACCAGAAATTTGTTCAGCAAAAAAGTACAGAATTCAATGTTTAAACAGAGTAAGTGCAGTAAGTTCTCAGAACCACGCAGCAGTTAGAGTACTAACATGGCTTCCACCCTTCTCCCCAAAGGTCAGCACGTGGAAAAGACCAATTTTTTGCAATGTGCCACTGATCATTCATTAGAGATATTTTTATGAGACCTGCTTCTTTCTTCTTTGGCAACAAATGGTCAACTGAGTCAGTGACTGCCAGATAAAACATAGCCTTTATTGTAAAAGCACCCTCCAGATCAACAGGACATGTGCTCTTGGCTGAGTACATATACATATTAAAATGGCGGTACCAGACGCCTACGGCGTTTCAACCCACGGAGCTGCGAGGTACAGATCTCTGCCCTTCAGCTCCAGTCCTCTTAAGAGGAACTGACCTCCATCAAGCAGAGATCAGCTACTTCCACCTACCAAATGAAGTACCAGTCCATGAAAATTTACTTTGCTCATATATGAATTTTAAATAGATGTAAATCCATAAGAATTATAGCTCATGATATTAAAAAAATAAAAACTATGTATCTAGCACCTAAGCTTTCCTATTTTCTTTCACTGTCAACTGGCAATGATCCAGCCTGACCAGCAGGTAAAAACACTAACTAGTAGGGTTATCTGCAAATAAAATAATGCCAAAGAACTAGTAGGTCATCTTTTCCAGGATTGACTAGCAGTTCTGGTCACCCAAACAACAAAGACAGTGCTCCTTTTTCTCAAAAACGAGTCCTTTTATAATCTGTTCCTTGTTGGGCACCCAAAACCATGAAGCCCTCTGGAAGATAGTGACCTTAATGGTTTCTGAATGATCAACTGAACTAGAGAAAAAGCCATTATTCAGAATACATATATAAAAGGCACAATCATGAAAGGATTTTAAAAAGGACATTATCAAGTAAATATGCTCCAAATTCCATTTTAGTATTTTCCTAGAGTGCCTTCCAAACAGACTGGATTTTAAAAGCAAAAATTACAAACTATTTTTAAGCCACTGTTTTGTCAAAATCCTACAATACTTTTTTTCTACCATAGGACAGAAAAGACAAGAAACAACAAAGAGTTAGGCTTTTTAGTCTGAGAACTGCACTGACACCACTGATGTTGGGTTATTTTTAACGGTACAATTACAAATGCTGAAAATCATGTTTCACATCCACATGCGGTAATATGAATATGATACATACATGTTGACCTGAAAACTACACATAAAAATGCAGTTTTCAAGCCATGGAGTGTAAAGATGACTGAAACAGTTTTATTATGAAAGGAGATGAAGGTGGAGTTAGAAAGCAGGAAGGGTAGTACTTGATAGTGTCCTTTCAGAAGGTGGCATTCAATGGCCTCATTTATTGCTGTATATTCGCTAGTATTCACTTGTCGCCAGAGATATTTACAGCATGTCAGTCTGAACATTCCCAGAGCACAGCTCTAAATTTTACTTTAGAGATACAAACACAGAACAGTTAAACATATGTAGTCCTGTTTTAGAAACTGAACTTTTAAAGTTTAGGACTTCTATTGTGCTTCTTTGGCTAAGTCCTATTTAAATATTGGTAACACTTAAAATTCTATAACTCTGCCACTATTTAACAGCTAACAGAAATCTTTGGTGTGTTTAGGTTAAGAATCCGTTAGGGTACAAGCTTCAAAATATGAACATTCAGGCAGCTCTGGCCCCTCCCCTGCAAACTGCTCAACACTGAAGTAGACTGGGATTAAAACAATCTGACATCAAAATATTCAAATAGGATTTAAAATGATCTGTGCCATTTAGAGGTTATAGAACTGGGATGATACACAAGCTTTTCACCACAGATCACTTGTGCTCAGATCACTGGATAAATTTAACAGAATAATACACACACGTCCTGTTTCCCATTGTAAAGTTTCTTTACGATAATGATTTAAAAATAGGGAAAACTGGGGAAAATTTTGCCTTAATATGTAATTCTTGTGAGACATAATGAAGATTAGAAAATTACTTCAAATACTTTCTTTGGCATAATATTCACCAAACAAACATAGAATAATTCTTTATAAAGTAGGCTTAAAATAGAAAGCTTGATGAGGTTAAATTATGCTAGATTTCATGGTGAATTACACTAGACTTGTAGTTCAAAATGGTTCTTTTGGAAAAAACCCTTATGTCTAGTAAAGAAAAAGCTAAAAATAATTAAAGACATAAAATACGCTCAAGAGCTCAACTTTGTTTTATAAACACAGTACAAGAAATTGAGAAACAAACAATTTCATTAGCAACTCACAAGAGATTTATAATTACTGATTTTTTTATTTTTTTTTTTTTTTTTTAAATAGAGGTTGAGTACTGTTCTGGAAATAATAGTTTTTAAATTTCTTCACTATCACAGATAACCTGAAAATGGGCATGCTAACGTGGGACCCTTTTATAACTTACGCTCTAACAAGGATGAACCATGCCAATCCTTTATGACTGTTCATAGATTTAAATGATCTTGCAAATACTCCCATTTTGTTCAAAGTTAGAGTGTGGGGCACACTTTACAAGACAAACAAGATTGAGAAAGCAAGGAAAAATGCGTATTAAAATTATTTAGGACTAACCATATAAAATTAGACAATACCATTGTCTAGATCTTCCCACCTAATTCAGTATTAGAGATCAAGAAAGAATTAAGAGGCCAAATTTAAGTGGCCTAATTATACTCAGGGGGATGACCAAACACCCTATTTAGTGTCTTCATAAAATATCTGAATCACTTTTCAGAAGAATCTAGTTCCTATGTCCATTGGCTAGGCTCCAGAGTCCGGCAGACTTTAAAACCCTCCACAAATGCCTGAGGGTTCAAGTAAAATTGTATTTTAATTTCTATGTGAAACATAATTCAAAGTTTGTGTTTCATATCCCTGCCTGCCCTTTGAACTTTTAATGAGTCTGATATACTCCTTGTTCTTCCAGAATGCTTTCTATTACACTTAAAACATTAACTCAGAGTGAGATGCAGAAAGGCAACCGATTTTGTTTTAAATTAATAGCCAGATATGTAATTACATTTTTCAACCACTATCCTTAGAAGATATTTCAGAGCATAATTTTTAAAAGACCATCTATAAGATTTTTAAAAATTCTTAAAATCACAAGAAACACTCTTTCAGTATGCATCAAAATGTGCCTAAATGTTCAAATATTATGTAAACAAACCTGTTTTTCCAAAACTATGCAGAAGACTCATGAGTCCAAATAAAATATAAAATATAAATCTTAATTGCCATATCAGCCTTCTGTAGGTAATGGCTTAGTAAATTAGGTGGAATGTTATGGTCTGGTCATGAGTGTTCATTGTTTGAAATATTCTGTACAGTAGGAGCTGTATCGAGCCCCAGTAAAGTTCCAAGATATGACTGGTCTCTAGGATCCAACATTTGCTCGGGCCTTACAGGATGAACAATATTTGCAGGTTGTGGAGTAAGAGTATATTTCTCTAGAAATGATAGATCTGTTGCTCGTTGATAATCTGTCTGCTCAGGTTGTGGAGGAAGAATGCCATGTGACTGAGTAGTATGCTGTACTAGATCAGCTTGTGGATCAGACATCTGAACCGGTACCAGAGTCACAGGCACACATACTTCTGTAGATACATTCTGTAGCAAAGTTTTGGCTTCTGATTGATATGCTTTGGACTGTTCCACATACTGTTTAGCCTCAGTCTGGTAAACTTTGTCATCAGAGGTGTACTGCACTGGTAAAGAGACTAGCTTTTCCTCTGAAGATGTCAATGCCTCTTCTGCAGCCTTTGATCCATGAACATGATCAATATGGTATTTCAGTTTGTCTTTTCGTTTAAATGTTGCATTGCAGTGTTGGCAATTAAAAGGGCGAGCATCTGAATGAATAACCATGTGCTTTGTTAATGTCTTCTTAATTCTAAAGGATTGATTACAGATTTGACATTTGTAGGGTTTCTCGCCTGTAAAGACAGACAAGTAAGAATTAGTTATTATCATGTCACAGATAAATATGCAAATACATACATGGATTACAGCATAGAGACCTAGTATAAAACAATTTTACTGAAAACAAAGAGCATATGTTTAGCACCAATTTTGGAATCAAGGGAGCCATTAGAAGTTTGTTTAGAAGTTATATTTGTATACTCTTCTCCTTCCATACAATTCTCTCAATACTTCGGATTTCTGTCAGGTACACACAAAGACAATCAGAATATAAACCGAATAAAAAAAGAAGTCTTTAAACTGTTATACTGGTATTGAAGGAGCTCAATTTGTACTGTTAAACATTTCTAGAGGACAATGATTTCCCTAAACATAATGCAGGAAAAACAAAGTCAAACATGTAAGGACATAAACTTTCCAAAGGGATTTCAAATCATTGTTTAGATTCTCACTTGAAACATAGTATTCTCTGGACCACAAAATGATTAGAAGGTCTGAGCAAATTTGGCAGGAACATACACCAGTAAACGAAAGGAAGCAGTGTAGAGAGCATACCACAAATCTGTGATGAGGATTATCAATATATCAAATGATACATTCAGAAGGTAGTATTCAGGAATGACCAACATTTGAGAAAGAATAAAAAGGCTTGCTGCTTCCTGCTACTCTTGCCCTGAACGCTCTATCACCATGATGAATTAAGTAATTCCATCAATGTTGATGCATAAAAATACATTCCTACATGTTTTGTGGTTTTGTTGGGGGTTATTTTACTTTTACCTGAATGTGTCCTAAAATGCATTTCCAAACTTGATTTCCCTTTAAAAACTTTCTTACAGACTTCACACTGGTGAAATGTTGCTTTATATCTTTAAAGAAGAAAAGACATTTCATATTAGATTTTTTTTTTTAAAACCAACTAACAATGATGTTATGTGCATAGTCCTTTCTGAAATCTTTAACTGCAAAATAGCTGAATATCAAAGTTTCCAAATTTCCTCATTTATGTTCATATTTCCTGGCATGTGCATACCAATAAGGTCAATTAGATTCTTTTTGATATTTAATTTTATTCTCTGCTGGGTTTGGCACTTAGTAGTCAAAGTGCAAAAGCCACTAAAACTTCTTTTCTGACTGCAAAAATATCCAGTTTTGCCCAACATCCAAAAGAGGCTTTCTCTTTGGCAGAATTATGCCATAAAGTACTAGGAATGATTTAGGCTACTGGCTACCAACATAAAACAAAGAGAATAAGCAGACAATGTACTATACTTTCAACACAGACACATCTATAATGGCTTCTACACAATGCTAATGAATACAGGCAGTTAAAACACATTATTTGAAAAACAACTAGGTCTCAGTTTATTTGAAAAACAACTAGGTCTCAGTTTATTTGAAAAATCTCTGAAAAGCTTATCTTTGGAGCTCAAGGATTAAAAAAACCCTATTACATTTTCAATTTACAGACATAACTTGGGTTTCCTACCTACTTTCAGAGCCACTAACCTGCTACCAACTTCTAAAATACCTGTGTGGGATAGTTTTCACAGTGCTTAAATGATGTCTAATAATTCAGTCTTAACTAGTCTGCAATGTCAATTTTACAGCAAACCATCAATTTAGAACAACATTGAGACAGCTAACATTAAAATTTGATACTCTTTTATGCTTTTATTTTATTCACTTAATTATGGTTCAAAGAAAACATCTTGCTTAAATTGTGAAGGCAATTTTCTGACATCCACTTCAAACCATAATGATACCTTATCAAGACTAAGGTAACAGGCATGACAGAACACACAGATTACTAGAATTCTGCACAAACGTGCAAGTCCCAGCAAAATCAATTACAGTACAGAAGTATTTACTCAGGTATAAAGCCACCACACTTACTTCTGCCACACTTTTTCTCCTAGATGAACACTTTTATAATGAACAGTAAGGTGATCTCTACGGCCAAAACATTTTCCACATTCCTCACACTGATGTGCTTTTTCACCTACAAGGGCAAAATGCAAGAAATTTTAGTTACATCTTCTGGAATTATAATCTTATTAAATGCCTAAGACCTGTAACTGTAAGACACAGAGTAGATCCATGTTCACAAAGTCCAGCCAATCCAAGCTTTTCCATACCTTACTCAGAAAAGGATTCTCTTGTTAAAAAAGAACAAAATTCAGGAAGTAGGTTGGTTCTAGCAGAGTAAGGATTTTTACCACTTGTCGAATATGACTATTACTGTTTGTCATTTCTACAAAGAAATCCATGTCCATGAGTTAAGGGACACTTCCCCAAACCCCCACTGTATGAGAGGTACAAGTGAATGACTAGGAATCTAGTCTTTTCTTTATGACCCGAAATGTGACATCTCCAATAATTCAGGGGCTTTAAAAAGAGAAGCTTATTTAAACATACCAATTATTTTCGCCTACTAAATTTTAGAACTTAAAATTACATCACAGTATTTATCTTTTTAATTATCCTGGTTTACATAGTTACCTTTTTCTTTTATGCTGTTGTTTAAAAGTATCTTGATTCTTTTTAGTCATCTTGAGATCTTCCACAAAGTGGCAGAATATTTCTTCTCATGTAAGTAGGAGTGTGGACAGTCAAAGAATGTAACTTTCTAGAGGGGGGGAAAAGCAAATAGAGTAGAAAAGAGGATTTTTTTTTTTTTTTTTTTTTTTTTTTTTT
>VXBL01004000.1:633865-652803 GCA_013400195.1 Aramus guarauna | reverse complement strand
TTTTTTTTTTTTTTTTTTTTTGTACTTGAGTTTTCAAAGATTTCTTTATTTTATAGCAGACGTTATGATTTCAAACACCAAAAAAGAAGCTGTCCTTTAAAATAAAGGCTCAGGAAGTTTAGACTCTGATCACTTTCATATTTTCATGCGGCCTAGCAAGTATTTTGCCTCCCAGAAGGCCACATTCCCTTTGGATCTTGTTCTGAAAAAGGAAAAGACCCTAGTGAATCTTTACTCTTCCTATACATTTGATAGCCTTTCTGCTCTCAGTGCAACAGGAATTTTTTTTTTCTTCTTCCTGATCATCCCCATTGGGATGTTCTTGGGGTTCACTCCCACTACCTTCCCTCCTTCCTTCCCTCTTTGCCATAGCAGAGACTTCAGAAACACCGCTTTGATGTTCTTGATTAAAGTGATCAGTGTGCAAACTCTGACAGAGACTGCGACAGCTTCTTCTGTGTTTTGTTAATAATGTTTCATACAATTGCTATTAAAAAAAAGAAATCTGAACTCATTAAAAAATCCTCCTTTTTCACTTTTGCTTTTTTTTAAATATTATTTTTAAAGCAATTCACTGTTACATGTTTTTGACTGTCCCTTGGTTTTCTATGTTAGCATGGAGGAAACACTTGGCTTTTAAACCCTGAAAACATGTAAGATTAACTCTACCTTAGTAGACCTTAAAAATAGTGACAGGACCTTCTATGAGGCCTAAAACATTGCATGTACTGAAAAAAAACCACCATAATTGTTTTTTGATTTGATCTTATTTCAAAACAGTAATTTCAAAGCCAATTTTCAAAGAAAATGCCTACCTGAGTGTATTTTTTTGTGTTTTGTCAAATGGTCATGCCGAATAAACGTCTTCCCACATTCTTCGCATTCATATCTCTTGTCATCATGGTGGACTCTTAGATGAAGTCTGCGTATTTATAGTCATAAATATAACCATACAATATAATTTTATTAACATAATCTGTGCTGCTAATTCAATGCAAAATACCAGAAAACAGACTCTTTAATGCTTCACACAAATATCAGGAAGTAACTTTCAGTTGAGGTATGCCTGAACTGCTTTTAGAAAGGAAGAGAGAACAGAGCTAAACTCTCATATGTGACATTAATTTAGCTGGATATTTTAAGTCCTCTACTTATTTTCTCTTTGAATAACAAAGATGCAAAAGTTTTAGATGTGCAAGAAAGTCAACTTTGATACCAGATTTGTATGGGATTCTGTCTGTGTTTAAACCACTAACATCTTGTATTAAAAATTAAATTACTTCTCACAGGTTATTAATATATTTTCAATATTTAGCACATTTAAAGCATTTACTAATGCTCTCACAGTTGGAATAAATCAAACCACATGTATTACTAAGAATTACATTGATAACATGAATGTGTATGTATATATATATATATCACTAAATAAGTGAGACAGTTTAGCAGTTGATTTAATAAAAATCTGTACCTGTAAGAGCTTCCATGACGAAAACTCTGCCCACAAATACTGCAAAGATGAGGCTTCTCTCCACTGTGAATTCTCAGATGTTCTTTTAAAGTTGTTCTGTTTAATAAAGGCAGTAAAATTTATTTTTAAGCAATGTCATTGCCACTTTAAAGTGAAACGGAATACCACTTTCTCAATTTCTTTAACTCTGATGGATCACAATATATCCAAATAACTGCATCAATTTATTCAGGTACACACACATATACATACGTTCAAAGGCAGTATGGCAACCTATCTACTATTTATTGAACCAGCTGTGTCTAAAAACGATATAAGCAAAGAAACAAAACATCATCCCAACGTACATTAAAGAAAACATCAATTTTGACACTATTTTCTATGTAATAATTTCCTTGTTACTACATGTATAAAGCCAGAGCTCTAAAGTCAAACTTGAAGGAAATCTAGATCATGGATGTTACTTTAACTTAACTCAGCACAGGGCTTATTTTAATAGATACATATTTATACACACATACAGACATATACATATGTAAGTCTATTTTTTTTTTTTCCCATTGGAAAGGCAATAGGAAAAAGTGCATGCAGGTGAAAATTCCTCTCAAGCAAAGGAATCAGACAATAAAATTTGCCGTATACACAGCTGGTAAGTGTGTGAACTAAACAAAAAGAGAAAATTCTTTGATCTCCTTGCAGTACTTATTATAAATATTATTAGCAAAAATATTTTTTATGCTTTACACAAAAATTTTATCTTTTCTAATGAGAACAACATTTAAATATTCAACTGCCTTACATAATGTAAATGAAACTTGAAGTGTGTAAACATACTGACTTTTTTAATCAGAAATTCTTCTTCCAGTTCAAAGCGAGCTTTATAGAATTATCTGTGCTTTATAGTTTGTTTTTTTATTATTGCATAGTACATTTTCTTCTAACACACACACACCCCTGTTGACCAAACTACTAGAAAATACACACCACTAACAAAATCCATTAGGGATAAATCTTCCTCTTACAATACTTCCAGGGGTCTTTGCCAATCATTGGACAAAAGATTAAAAATCAAGAAAACATACTACACTACACAAACTCAGATCTTTTCATATTCCCCAAATAGAACATAACTAGAATCTTAGTCACAGTTATTTAGATGAAGCTGTATTCCATCCAAATAATAGTAAAATAAAAAAAACCAACAAACTGTAAGGCTTATTGTTTCAGATCCTAAACATAAATCACCATTTGGAAAACTTAAAAGATCTCCTTTACAGAGCACTGAAAGACAACGGCACTGAAGCCATGTTAACAACCATTTAAAATGAGCATTTATTTCCCTCATATGTGTAGAATAGCAATTCTGTATACTAGACTTTTTTCGCCAACTTTTACAGCTTCCACTTTACAGAGCACTAAATTAACGTTTTCCCCTACATTTAGAGAAGCAGCAGCAAAAGTTGTGAGTATTATTCCATTTTCCACGAAACCATATTTGTACAAGTCCAATTTCTTCTCAGTGATTCTCACCAGTCTTCCTCATCTTCCTATCCTCATGAGCATAATTAACAAAATACCTACGGCAGAAAACTCTTTCCCAAACAAATGCAAGATGTTCTTGCACAACACAGGAACCCAAAGTGAAGTGAATCAGAGGTAAGACTTTCTTAACACAATTCTGCCTCATAACTAATTACCTACCCTTGTCACTCTTAATTTTAGAGAGTATCAGAAAATCACATGCTACTTGTGATACACGAGGCCTCTGATACGCTACCTTTTAATACACTAACCCTCTGAAACGGTCTCATTTATGTTAAAATCTCAAAGCTGAAACGCTTTCAGAATCAAACAAAGCATGCTATATATTTGTCTGTTCTGCTGAAGGTCAAGCAGTCGTGCAACTCCTTACCGTTCCCTCACGGATTTCCCACAGATGAAACATGTCCATTTTCTCTTTCCTCCATGAGTACATTCTATATGGCGTTTCAGATTTCCAGTATCATTAAATTGGCGGCCACAAATATCACAAGGAAAAGGCCCTACAAGGAGACGGACACACATAGTATTATCAACTGTCAGTTAAGCCAAACAAGATGCACAGACTGGTTACTTGTGAAAAAACTCTGATCAATTTACAAAGCAAAAGTTTTGTCTAACAAATGATTAATGTTTAGTACAGTCAGCATACTTTAATTAGATTTTGTGCACTTTTTGCTTGGATAAGTTATTTCTAATACTTGGTATTTTGGCAAGTTTCATGGTTTTATAGCAAAAATTTAGAATTAATAGAAAAAAATAATTAAGCCCACTTAAACTGTTTGAAAAACCAAATTCCCGTTACTATCACCCATCTAGTTCCTATCCAGCAGAAATAATTAGTAGTAATAAAAGAAGTCTTTGGAATACTTCAGGAGGAAAGAAAAAGGTCTTTGGAAAACTTCACTAAGAATCTGACTCCATAGCTGAGAACCAATTTGATGCAAGTTTTAAAATAAAACTAAACTTAATTCTCCTTCCTGCCCAAAATTTTTCATTTATTTAGGTACAGTACAGTGCCTCAAAAAGACAGCTGAACAGAAAAGTAAAATAACAACCAACAAAAAAAACCCAAAACCAACTCCCCCACAAAACTGGAAAAGGACATGGGGTGGAAACCAGACTGATCAGGATATACAATAGTGGAGGAAGGTTTTACTTGAAATCTATTGTTTACATGTCAGAAGGAGGTTTCTATACCGAGATGGAATTTTTCTTGATGTTTCAGTCTTGCAAATCGGGATTTAAAGTGCTCTTCACAGTAGGTACACTTAAAGGGTTTATCCTGAGAGTGAAGGATCATATGCTCTTCTAAATGAGGTCTTCGAGTGAAAGACTTCTTACAAATCTAAAATGATAACACACTTTGTCAAATATACATCAGTTATAAACAGATTTTTTTTTCATATTCATGAACTCTAACAGTTTAGTTCATCTGCTCTCTGCAGCAATGTAAGATTAAAACACGTATTATTCAAAAGCATACTCCATCCCAACTTGTAAAGCCTTGCAGTCAACAGAAAAAAATAAAAAAAAAAAAAATAAAAAAATCTGTATTCTACACAAACCCTATTGGATCGCACTATATAAATTAGGATGCTGATCCATGGCAGCCTAAACCAAACTACTACTGGCAGCTCCTGCATACAGTTACATGTTCCACCCACTCTTCGTTCTATTGACTCCAGCCCTTACCAGACTCTTTCCGTAGGATGTTTCAACAGTAACTCAGCAGAAAATACCCCAACAGAAAAAAAACAAATAGGTTTGGCTTTTTTCAGATGCAGAAACAGCTCAGTTAGGACTGTGGTAAAAGCTGTTGGAGTATAAGCTCCTGTAGAACTAGTCATACCTGTTCCTTTATTTCCTCTGGGAAAATTCTCTAATAGCATGTATTAAAGAAAAAATGCCAATACCAACAAAGAAATATAGCTCAAAATATATTTTAGAGATACAGAACTTTCACAATGTTAAAATTATGTGAGCTTTTTAGTACTGCTTTCAGATTAATCAAAACCTAAATGTACAAGAATTATTTGTAGTCATTAAAGTAAGCATGCAGTTCAATTACAGAATTGAAGCCACAGCTCAAATTTAGGCATTTAAACTAGGTATTACAATTTAACGTCAGGGTCCTATGCTTTAACATAACATGGTGCTCACCAATTTCACTGTGAAACTGTTGCCATTGTTTATAATATCTGAATTTAGTACCACCTAACTCCCATACATTAAAAAATGCAATCAGTTTCTCAGAGCACACCTGAATAACACTCTTTTAGCCTCAGGAAATCAGAAGCAACAGCTTTATTTGTTTAAAAACTCATTAATATAAGTGTAAGAAAATCCCATACCTGTAAAAGTATAATAGCCTTCCTGCTTTTCTTTACTATTAATACTCTACTGTTTCTGTGAATTTGCTCACGTTTCTCAAGGATTACAGTATGGTCACCAAATCCTGGTGTTCACACACGGGCTACAGCATAAACCAACAACCTGAAGAAATCCTGCAGCTTACATCTGTGGCACCTCAGCCCTCACAGCATCCTGAACAATCTGAAAACAAAGTCACAGCTCCTGAGGGTTCTCCAACTGCTATAAAAGCTAAAATTCTACCCCTGCTTTCAATTCATTTTCAATGCACATGAGCACTACAAGAGCAGCAGCTCACTTTTTAAAAACTTCTACTTACCATAAAATTAAAATTTTCAAGCAAAAAACCCCCAATCAAATCACAAAGTGGAATTTAATCACAGAATAGTTTGGGTTGGAAGCGACCTTTAAAGGCCATCTAGTCCAATCTCCCTGCAATGAGCAGGACCATCTTCAGCTACAGCAGTCTGCTCAGAGCCCCATCCAACCTGACCTTGAATGTTTCCATGGATAGGGCATCTACCTCCTCTTTCAGCAACCTGTTCCAGTGCTTCAACATCCTCATTGTAAAAAATTTCTTCCTTATATCTAGTCTAAATCTACCCTCTTTTAGTTTAAACCCATTATCCCTTGTCCTGTTGCAACAGGCCCGACTAAAAAGTCCCCCTCCAGCTTTCTTGTAGGCCCTTTTAGGTGCTGGAAGGCTGCTATAAGGTCTAGGAACCCTCTCTTCTCCAGGCTGAACAACCCCAACTCTCTCAGCCTGTCTTGACAGGAGAGGTGCTCCAGCCCTCTGATCATCTTCGTGGCCCTCCTCTGGACCAACAGGTCCATGTCTTTCCTATACTGGGGACTCCACAGCTGGATGCAGTACTCTAGGTGGGGTTTCACAAGAGCAGAGTAGAGGGGCAGAATCACCTCCCTCTGCCTGCTGGTCATGCTGCTTTTGATGCAGCCCAGGACATGGTTGGCTTTCTGGGCTGCAAGCACGCGTTGCTGGCTCATGTCCAGCTTTTCATTCAACAGTAACCCCAAGTCCTTCCCCTCAGGACTGCTGTCAACCTCTTCATCCCCTGGCCTGTAGTGATACCAGACGTTGCCCCGATCCAGGTGCAGGATGTTGCACTTAGCCTTGTTGAACTTCATATGGTTCACACGTTACCAAATTTTACCCAATTTAGCAAATCATTCATCTAGTAAGAGTACTTTCCCAGAAATGAACATCAACAATGTTGCACAATTGATTCCCACTATTAAAATGTTTCTTATCTAGTAACAAACAGAATCTGAAATATGTTCATACAACATCACTTCATCTGGAAGATAACACCCTTTGGTCAACCACGTACCATCACCACCAGATGAACACTACAAATTCCTACACTTGACATCTCCCAACCTCCTACTATGTAAGTTGAAGTCACAAACAAGATTAGTAATTGTTACAGCACCTAACATTACAGACATACAGGGGCATATAGCAGTTCTCATAAACAAAACAGCTCCCCTGAAAAAACTGAAATCCTATTTCCCTTACAAAAACCCCAACAAAACCCCGCATTTGAAATCTTAAAACAATATGTGGCAGCAGAGATAGAGAATGGAAGTTCCACAAACTGCTTTTTACAGTAGATGTAGTTTCACACATATAACACTCCTGGGGAAAAGCAAGGGAAGTATTCTATGATTTTATAACTAGAGATAAATTTAGTACAATTTTACAACTCTCTTGATGTGTGTATATAGCTAAATGAGAAAGTGTTTCATATTTAACATATATTTTCCTCACTATTGAGAGAGCCTTCCAAAAAAATTATACTTTATGATCAGTGTTTGATATGCATAATTAATGGAAGAGCAAATACCCCGTTTTTAAAGTATTCATAACTTTCCAGTCTAATAATCTGCAAATTGATGTATTTTAACAATGGTAATAGCTGATCACATGAAAAAATAGTGCCCTTGACTATTTTAGAATTCAATTTGGTATGATCTACTCGGTCACAAGCTGTACACACAAAATAAATTTCAGTCTTTAAATGGGGACATGAAGAGGAAATTTATACCATCATTTACAAAGCTTACTGAGATGTCACAGAAACACCATATTTTCACTTAAGTATTCAAGTCACAAAACAAAAAATACTGAAACATTACTTACATCACATTTCCAACCTTCACTCTTTGTCTTCTTGATAGAAAGAAATTCTTGTACATTCTCTGGATGAAATCTAGGAGAAAGACAGAAGCTGAAAGTAGTTACAACTTTCTACAATGAAGATTACCCAAGTACTCTAAAATTTGTGTGTCATGAAAGTTGATCACCAAGCTAGCAGAACAGAATACTGATAATTAAACAATTCTAAAGGCAGAAGTAACTGGAAAGCAGTGTTGACTATAGACTCCTGTAGAATCTCATATGACAATTGGTAAGACAGAGGACAACTTCAATTATAATGCTTTATGGATAGTTACAATGAAAGAAAAAAAAAAGTGTTATGTAAATAATAATACCTTATAATTAAACCTATCATAAACAACTTATTCACCTAAAAGAATCTGCATGGAAATGGTTTATCCATCTATTATCAACAGGACAGCATCAACATCTAAAACCAAAGAAGATACTTTATTCTTCCATCAAATTGAAAGCAACACAAGTAATTATTAAGACTGTTGTGTTCTGACTGACTGTGCTAGCTAATCCAAGCATTCTGAAATTTATAGTAAAAATGCAAGACAGAACTCCCACAGAACTGCTGCTGACTATTAGTCAGTCCCTATGCACTCCTTATGGCAGGTTAGCTGATAATGCTAATTCCCACGTCCTTTGAAAAGATATTTATTTGAAAAAACAGTTACAGAAATAATGCAGACTATGCTGTGTGCATAGATAAAATTATCTTTGCTTTTCAACTGAAAAAACCAATTCTTCAGAAACGTGATACAAATTTGCTCGTACTTGCCTCTTCACATGCTTCGCTAAAGTCTTTTTGCTTGCATGCAGCTTGTTGCAGTAGGGACATTTGTGTTCCTTTTTATGAAAGTCAGTATCACTGGAGTGTTTCTTTCTGTGCACTGTCAGGTTAGACTTTGTTGAATAGCGCTGATGACATATATCACACTCAAAAGGCTTCTCACCCGTGTGTACACGTGTATGGCTCTCATATTTGCCTATAAAACAACAAAACAAATCTGTTAGCATAAACTGCGTCAGGCATCACCTACAATACACATATTTGGGGTTTGTTCTGTAATACCTCTCTCAAATGTAGTCAAGATCCAAGTACCTTCCACACACATCTAAAGATTTCTACACCACTGAAAACTGCACGGTGATCACATATGCGTTTGATCCAAGGTTCCTCCACACACTTCCATCTTAACTATTTTTAAGATAAAGAGTAAAAATAAAAGGGCTCTGTATTACTGTTAAATCTGTACGAGGGTTACAAGTCCCTCTCGTTCAACCTTACAGCATACTCTGTTCTTAAGTACTAAAAGTTATACTATTAGTCTTTCATTACACTGATTGTGAAGTACCTTTTCAAGACAGGGAACAGCCTTGCAACAAACTGGTATTTAAGGTGCTTTCAGACAACAAAACACTGAATGAATGACACATACCCTTGCAATGATCTATATTTGGGACCCAACATATTACCATAAACAAAAATGCCACTTTCCTGTTTCTTTCACACCGCTTATATTACCCCTTCTGTTTGCCAGGTTTTTTAGGAGGATAGAATTCAGTGCTACACCAAGGATCCACCTACCTAAAGTCAATAGCAGGCTCTCTGCTTTGTACTAGATAATTCTTTTTCTCTGTAGAATATGCATCATACTTCTGGGAGTTAGATAAACAAAGTTCTATAGCTCATAAATTTAAAATACAAGTTAATTGTCTACAGTAATACAATACTTTATATTTCTTATAAAGAAATACTTTCTGTATCGCTTGTTTCCATGCTATTTCTCCTGGGTTTTTTAAGCATAAAACTAGAATTCTAAGTCACGAAAGTGCAAACAGAAAAGAGCTTCCAGTGTGTGCAAAAAACTCAAGTTTATTTCCCATGCAAATAGCACCACCACATGGTAAACAGGAAAAGAGATTAACCTAACTTGCTCTTACCTATTCGATCAAATTTTTTGTCACACTTGGGACACTGCAGTAGTTTTTTGCTACTGCTTTGAATGATGACTGGAGCTAAGCCTTCAGGAATATTTCCCACCAAATCAACTGCCTCAGAACCCTCTTCAGTATCATTCTGTTCTTTTTCACTTTGTTCTTCAGACTCTGAATCTTCACCTGACATTTCCTCTTCCTGTCCCTCTTCATCAGCATTGCATTCACTTTCACTGTCTTCAAATTCACTTCTATCAGATGGTTCCTTGTCAGAACTGATTTTTTCCAAATTGCTGTCAGAGGCATCACCACTTTCATTGTCACTGTTATCAAATTTAGCTGGACATTTACGATTTCTCGTAGAACGTCTAGTGGAAAAGTCAGCTTTCTCAACCATTTTTAACCCATGTTTTCTTTCCAGTGAAACGGATCTGTGGGCTTTAGCCAAATGGTTTTCTAAGGACTTCTTGTAACAGAAACTTCGACCACAAAAAGTGCACTGATGACTATTTAATAGTTTACCTGTCAGTTCACTGAGTGTTTCTACTGGTGTAGGTGCATCAGTTACCACATCAGTCTGTACGTTAGAAACACTTTCATTATTCAGTAACTTCACTGCATCTATGATATCTAAAAATTTTGCTGCTTCCAGCACTAATGGAATTTCATTTTTATATACAAAAAACTCAGAGGTGTAGAGAAACTCAAGCAAATGCTGAAAGACAGAATGAGTTACATGATCTAAAGTGACTACATCGGTGCTTGGATTTTTGCTCAAACAGGCATGAAAATAACTACTCCCAACAGCAACTACAACTTTGTGGGCACTAAATTCTTTCCCTTCTACAATTATGAGTAAATCACAAAATGATGGATGCTTCTGTCTATCGTCATTTAAGTATTTAAGTAGATTTTTGTTATACTGCAATGAGCTTAGGAGCTTTCTCTGTTCTGACGACGGTGAAAGCTCTTGGGAAGATTCAAGCTGATCTCCAGGAGCTACTTCTGCAGACTTTGAGACAATTTCTTGTGCACAGTCTACTACAAGAATCTGTTCTGAAGTATCTTTCTCATGGCCAAGATGAACCTTTTCGTTTAGATTTGCAGCGAGCCGTCTCCTTTTCTTCATTGCAGAAGTGCAACTCTAAAATCAGGAGCTTCATAGGTGATTGGCAAAAAAATTCTCGTTAAGACTTGGTTCTGCTCCCGATCTTGAGAAAACACGTAACAGTAATTTCATTATCTGCAAAAGAACTGTGACAAAAATTACTCTTAACACTTAACCATAAGTTCCTTTGTTTTATTAATGCTTTCTCTATGCCACTCTTAGTTTTACCTACCCTGCATTCCTTAAACTTTTATTAAATTACCAAAGTCCCATCAGTTCCCATTCCAGCCCGTGGCATAACGCTACTCCAAGCGAGTGCACCGACACCGCCTATTATTAGAGCGGGGCTGGTTTTCCTCGTCTCCCCGACGCGTAACACCAGTGAAGTATCTCGGGATGGGCGTACACTGTTGTTATTATTGTTACACCGAAGCACGTTCGCTTTCCGTTTAACCCCAACAGGGCAAGCAATCCCTCTGCTTCTCCCGCCGGGCGCCCGTCCCCTCAGACCAGCTCGGAAACCCGCCCGGCGCCTGCCAGGGCGGCGGGGCTGCCCGGGCCGCCTGGCGCGGCCTCTGCCAGCGCCTGTCACCGCCAAATGTCAAGTCCGCGGCCGGGCTCCTGCCTCCCTCGGCCCGGACCGCGGCCGGTGCCTTTGTCCCAGCGCCAGCAGCTCCGCCGCGGAGCCGAGGGCCGGCCAGGGGAGACCCTGCGGCATCGACCTGGGGGGGCAGAGAGGGCGCCGCTGCTCGCCCCCTCGTGAGGGCGGTCGCCAGGGCCCTCCCGTGTCGCCCCCCACCCCTGCCGAGCGGGACATAAAATGGCCGCGCCCCCCCCCCGGCCCGTGCCCACCCGCTGCCCCGGTGGGGCGGACTCACGCACCTGNCGCGGGGGGGGGGAGGGGCAGAGGGGCGTCCCGCCTCGCCCCGGGCTGGGCCGGGCACTTCCGCGCTCGGGTCGCTACCTCCAGCGCCGGCGGGGTGGCGCCGGGAAACCGCTGGGAGCGGGAACCAGCGGGGGAAAGGGGGGAGCCGCTCGTGTCCGTGACGGACGTCTCTGAGCGCCCGAAACCCGCGGCCTCCGTAGAGGTTGAGGGCGGGCAGCGAAACGAGCGCGGTGTGGCCTCGGCGCGGCAGCCCTCAGTGCAGAACCGCTGCGCGGGCATGCGCGCCCAAAACCGCCTCAGTGCCTAAAAGTGCTGTGTGAAAGCAAGGAACGTTACGCTTGAACAGAAGGCCGTGACAAATAACTCAGAATTCCCAATAGTTTTCCTCAATAACATTATTTTGGATTTGTCTTTTGCTTGAGTATTTTGAAGGACTTTGTGTATGTGCTCGTGAAATTTCCAGTTTTCGAGCTTCCCAGATGGCAGAAAGACAGCAGGCCCGCGGCGCGGGCGAATACCCGCCTGGGGGGGCAGTCCATCAGCGTATCGGAGGGCATTCATCCTTCCGTTCCTTACATTATTAGCTTCCAAAGATAACTAATTGCTAGCGACGGTGTGACACCAAAAATGAGTTTGTTTTTCTTCTGAGAGCTTTAAAGAAGAACTATTATGTTAATGCAGGATTAAACTATTCCACAGCATATGTTCGGTATTTATAATTTGTAAACTGGTACTGGTTGTCACTCAGCATAACTAACACTGCATGACTTTCAGGTGTTGCATTTTGCAATAAAAAATATTGAAAATTCTCAAAGCGTTTGTTACTTCCTGACTGTTGCTATACTGTGTGCATAGTATATTAGAATCGAATTACAGTTTAATATTCAATCATTTAAAATAATATTTTAAACAGTATCAGTTCTTTCATTGTTATTACTTCTGAGATGAAACGATGCCATCAGTAAGTAATAATAGAGCAATCCATTACTATGGTTTTCTTGCACTAAAGGCAAAAATCTACTTATCTTTGGGGCGTCTGCTCTTTCAGGATGTTGCTTGCTCTTGCCCAACTTTCATTTCTATAGAGTCATAGTTAAGCTGTACTTAAACCATAAGTTTCTCTATTTTGTGTGGAAAAAGGAAGTTTTGAGAGCAACATGCTACGAGGTTTAAGCTGAGCCTTACTTTTCGCTCTAATTTGAATGGCAAGTTCGTAAAAACATGATTTAGTCAGGCATCTGGTTTCCTGGGTCTCACTGTTTCCATAGCAAGTACCTTCAGGCTGGAAGTACAAAGCTACGTGCTTTATGAGTTTCTGTGAGTGAAACACATACGGAAGATGCAACCTTGATGAGAACTATTTTTCCAGCGAGCGTAACCAAGCTAGGAAACTGTTCTGTGGAACAGGCCTGCGACTTGCTTAGTTGTCACTGGGCTGTGGTGGGATTCAGGTGCTTTTCAGTCTGCAACTACTAGATTGCCAGGGACCTGAATTTTCCATACCCGTTCCATGGCATGGAAAAAGTCATGCAGATATTCAACATAACTTTTCTTTTCTGGGATTTTACATTTCTGCATATAGTTGGGAGATGCTTGAAATGCAAAAAGTTGAATTGCTTGTAGAAGCCATTTATTCCCATTTAAAAACAAATGTAGTGCGGCTCCCTAGACGTAAATAAGTGAAGAACTCCAGCCAAACAAAAATATGCTGGGCATAATGACTTCCATCAGCAGAACTCAAAGCTGGCATCCAGTCTCCCCACAAAGAAAGGAGAAGTTGCACCTCTGCATTACAGCTGGGACTTTGGCCCAGTCATAATTTTCTTCCAATTGCACTTTAAGAAGTAAATTCAGTGTCTTTGTGCCATTTATTTCTTCTGTGCTGTTGGGTTTGGGGATTTTTTTTCTCTAGATAACTACTTGATTTTTTTATTTATTTATTGCTGATATTATTTACTCTGTCTTGACTACTATATGGGTTGTTCCTGGCAGTCTACAAAGCATCTACATCTACCCTAATTGCTGGACTCTACACGTTCAGCAGGCATTTTGACTCAGCACAAGCCTAGGTAACACTTTTTCTCTTTTGCTGTTTTATGTTACATGCAGGATTTAGTTCAAAGAAAAATTATACAATGCTAAGTGATCCATTATCACAGCTGGCGTTGCTACAATAATTAGGCTCTGGAAACAAAATGTCCTTGAACTCCCAGGTCACTATGATTCTTTTGGCATTAAGTCTTCCATAGTTAAAGTGGCACAGGCAAAATTTAACTATATTAATCCTTTTTGTTCCAATGCTTATTCATGCTAAATCTTCTTGCCTGTTAATAGAATTTCTGTCACATAAATAAAAAGCTTTTACATTAATTAGAGACAGCATCAATCAAAGAATAAGCACTTGCTCACCTATGTGAGGCTGTACATAATTTGCAAATGCAGCTGTTTAGATTTGTTCAAGAAAATAATATATTTATCAAATAAATATTCTTGAAATGTTGGAAATTAAGAAGTAGCTTTGTGCAAGAGGGTTTAGCGTTGGAGAAAGTTTCATCTTGAAATACTTGTTTTCCAGCTCAAAATCTTCACTTCTGAGATATAGTGAAACTAGAAATGATAGATATTTGAATCATATACAATCTAAACAATAGCAGATAGGGATTCAACTCTGATGTTAAGCGCTTTGCTACCAAACAAACAGAAATAAAATTGCATAAAAATAGCAAAGATCTGGCTGAGTAATTCCAATTACAGCTGTTCACCATAGGTACCCAGTTATAAATCTAGTAGCATAAACATTCACATCCCCTTCTAAACAGCTGCCTTCACTTTTGCCATGACGCTTATCTAAGGTAAATGTCTATGTCTCTAGGATTTTAGAGCTAATTTTCCATGGGTTCATGGGATATGACGCTGCTGAAACACAACCCATGCTGTCACTCATATCCAGTGATAGGTGGGACCTAGGGAGGAACCCACAAAGCCTGTACTTCCCCTAGTCTGAGATTTTTCTGTATTTTATTGCCAATCACTGCATACACACAAATGTTTTAAATTAGGCTGTGAAGTGAAAGGGTTATAAGATTGTCTGGAGACTCCAACAAGTTTTCTAGCCAACAGTGCTGAATAAAGTCCATTGCTGGAACCATTGCCAAGAAATTCTTTCAAATAGGCCATGAAAAGACCACCCTGGTCTCTCAATTCAGGTCTCTCTGGGGCACTAATCAACTGGAGGCTTGTTGTACTATTATGGATGTTTGGCATGTGAATCCTGTTGATCAGGCTTCTCCTCTTGGCTCCTCTCTAAGTTGCCGCAAGTGAAAAGTATAGAGAAGGAGATCAGATCCACTCTTGCTGTATCAGCCTGCCTTACTCTATCCGAGAAGCTTAATGCAGGGAAGAGCAGGCACTGTACCTCTCTTTGGGCTGTGGTCTCTTGAGTGTGCTGTCGGTGTATGTGGATCGAATAACAATGATCTTGGCCATCACCATCCTTTTCTGGGGGAATTGACCCAGCATGGAAGTTGCAGAGAGTTGTACAGCCACAGAACCCGCAAAGCAGATTTTCTCCTGGAATATTATTCCAGTGCAGCCCCAAGGTGAAATTAGCAAGGGCCAGAAACAAGAAATGCACTGCTGTTGTAATGCAGAAGTTTTGTTAAGTCTGAACTCTGTACTAGGCTTGCTCTACAGGTAGATGCATAGATGCGCTGTGTTCCCTTTGCACTTTGAAAAATATACCAACTGGAGAATTTCTTGAGTAGAGAGAAATTGCCCGTGTATATTCCTGCCAGTGCTTGCTGTGCTGTCGTGTGCGCCTGCTCCACGTGATCGCTCATGTTTGGCAGTCCAGGGAAAAGGAGGGAAAGCGAGAGGAAAGCTGAATGAAAGAAAATAACAGTGGATGAAATATCTGGTCTTTCCCTCTGCTGATGTAAGTCTGAAGCAGAGTTACAAAATCTCTGTAAATTAAAACTGTACCCCCTGCCTGAAGCTGTGCAAAGAAGAAATGAGGATTTACATCAGTTTTGTGTTGTTTTGGACCATGCTTTCAACAGAACAAATTAAACATTTTGCAATAATACACTGCTAGCATCAAAGAGGTATTTTCCTATAAGCAAAACAAGAATTGGGGAGAAATGTAATCTCTGTTATTAGTTCAGATGGTGTATGTGACCATCTGAACTAAAACCAGATCAACTTTGGGTGCGTGACCCCAAGAAGGCTTCATATGCCCACAGTCATCTTTATTTTTCCAGCCATATCAACTTTATTAATAAAAGGCATTGCCTCTCCCAATAAACCTTGCCTTGTTTATAGTCTTAGACCATCATGACTGCAAGAATATTATTCAAATTTCCAGTAAAGCAAGCAAAACCAGACTTTCCCATACAGAAATAATCTTGGCTCTCAAAAATCCTCATATTACGAAAATGTACGTGGTAAACAGCTTGAAAAGGTTTCTCTGTGTCTTATATTGCTGCATTTCCATTGCACTGCACAACAAGAGACCTGTGAAAGCTGCTGGAGCACTCTGTGTGCTGAGGCCCTATTACGAGACAACAAGAATTTCAATAATGAAGGGTAGCAGAGAGCTGATGTCACTGTCACTTTTTTCAGTCAACCAGAAACCAATTATCCTTGGCTGACAGGCCCAATTAAAGCATTGGGTAAAGGGAAATGCCAGCAACCCTCCCCTAGAGTTTGGTAATTGGGGCTTTGTAACAGTCAGACCTGCTGCTGTTTGTTGGGCCACAGCATATGAGTAAGAGCCATTCTGGTCTCTCTCTCACCATCCTTTCCATAGGCATTCATTTTTTTTTACCTCTAAGAAAAGTGGTTGTGTTTTACATAAAAAATGCTAATCTTTTAATAAATATTCTCTGTCATAGTAGGAACCTGAGGGTCATTCTATCTCTTCAAATTTAAAGAGAATATGAAGTTAGGAGTTCTGCCATGAAAGGTCTCAGGTGAAGGCTTTGTATTGACTTATAGTTTAGATCCCAGGTCTTTTATCTAGTACTCTTGCAAGGATATAGAAAGTTTTCAGCTTGTACTACTTTGAAACTTGAGAGCATGGTTGACGTAGTATTAGACTGATGTACTCTGAGGGGTTGCCTAGTTTACTGTATGTATTGTTTGGAGGTGAAGAAATGAGGCACTGAGCATGCCAAAGTCCATTCTTGCTCAGATTAGCACTTAGTCCTGGCCTTCCAAGGTCTTAAGGAATGCATTGTTTGCGATGACACAAAGAGGAGGTGCTGAACTAGCTAGCTTATTTAAATTACCAAGTTTAGAGGCTTCTTTAATACTATAAGCACTCCAACTACGTTAACACAAGGTTCCACATGAGCTAAATGCCCTGCATTTGTTATCCAGCCTAGTGTGTTTAGGGTATGGCACAATGCAACCAGATTATTTATGCCTAGACATAAACACCTTCTTGAATTACGTATGAAACAGAACTGGGTTGCCAGGGAGACCCATCTCCTGCATCTTTCTCCAGTGCAGCTCTGTCAAACACCTGTCCATCCCATTGACCCACAATTCCTTTGCCAAGTCAGAAAAGACCTCTGCTATACTACAGCACCTCGGTTCACACTATCAGAGCCAACTTGCAGCTGCTTGACCTTGATGACAGACTCTGTCGCATTTGAACTGTACAGTCGTGCACTTGCAGAACGCTTACATTGCCCAGTAAAAACTAGAATTTGGTGCACAGGTTAAGATACAGCTATATATACATATAGAAACATGCATACCATGTGCTCAGTAATTTTTATTTAAGAGGAAAAAACCCCATTCGCTATTGAAGACATTTTCAGAAGTGAAGTATAATGCATAGAAGTTTCTGAATGCGGTAAAAAATTAGAAGGCCGACAATTGGATTTTGCTGGAAGGTTAGTATATGAAGCTGACAGATTACTAGTAGCTTTTAAACTTTTGTGTCCTTGAATAGTATCTGCTATGTAATTATAAGTACAGCGGTCAGATAGACCTACCAGCTCAGTGTTTATCAAGGCTTTCCAGAGCTTTTCTCCTTCCCTTTGTGATGAACCTTCACATGGTTACAGTTGTCAGGCAATCAAAATTCATCTCTGCTAGAGAGGCAGGGTGCTTCAAGGTGGAGGAGGAGATTAAAATGCTATTCTGTACTCTCCTTAATCAGTATCTGAATAATTTGTAGATGTTTTGAATTCTAAAGTTAAAGGTATGTATAATCTACAACACATTTTTTCCCCAAAGACATACGATTGTAAAAAATGAAGGATGTTTTAGGGTTATATGAGCATTTTAATTTGTCATTGTTCATTTGCCTGAGCCCAATTTACATATTCTGTGATGCATTGCCAGTTTACTTACAGTTGGGATCAAAGGCTGCAGTTACGAAGCTTACGTTTTCTCTAACTGCTCACTATAAGAAACACTACATAATGAAAGCATTATATCTGTTTCTGAAGCATCACTACAGTGTGAGAATTTCAGGACCATCTTTTATTTTAGGTGGCATTCATTATCTGATTTCTTAATTATATTTGAATAGTAATTACAACGTTTTCCCAAGAAAATATAATTAGATTCTGATATCAATAGTCAGATTACAAGTAAATTAATTATGCTTTGAGGCCACTATTAAAAACCTGGAGCAAGACAAACTTGCTTCCAGTCAAAAAAGCAGTAGTTAGAACATGCACTGTGCAAGCTCACAGCACAGAAAAAAAAATGTTTAACTAAATAAAAAAAACAGAAATAGACAATTAGTTCTGCTTTGCTAGTGATCCAATACACATAAAAAGCCAGCAAAGCAGCTTGTACAAGAAATCTTACAGGAAAGTTATTTAAAAAAATCATACTAACAAAAATAAAAAGTATAACTATTAAATGACAACCAACTTAGTAAAATCATAGAATCATAGAATGGCTTGGGTTGGAAAGGACCTCAAAGATCATCTAGTTCCAACCCCCCTACCATGGGCAGGGATACCCTCCACTAGACCAGGCTGCTCAAAGCCCCATCCAACCTGGTCTTGAACACTTCTAGGGATGGAGCCTCCACAACCTCTCTGGGCAACCTGTTCCAGTGCCTCACCACTCTAACAGTGAAGAATTTCTTTCTAACATCTAATCTAAATCTACCCACCTTCAGTTTAAACCCATTACCCCTTGTCCTGTCACTACAGTCCTTGATAAACAGTTGCTTTCCATCTATCCTGTAGACCCCCTTCAGGTACTGGAAGGCTGCAATTAGATCTCCCCGGAGTCTCCTCCAGGCTGAACAATCCCAACTCTCTCAGCCTGTCCTTATAGGAGAGGTGCTCCAGCCCTCTGATCAACTTTGTGGCCCTCCTCTGGACTCTTTCCAACAGCTCCATGTCTTTCTTGTAGTGAGGCCCCCAGAGCTGGACACAGTACTCCAGCTGGGGTCTCACAAGAG
>VXBL01004000.1:608581-633519 GCA_013400195.1 Aramus guarauna | reverse complement strand
CCACCTCCTTATTTTCCATGTGCCTGAGCATAGTCTCCAGGAGGATCTGCTCCATGATCTTGCCAGGCATGGAGGTGAGATTGACCGGCCTGTAGTTCCCCGGGTCCTCCTTTTTCCCCTTCTTGAAAATGGAGGTTATGTTTCCCCTTTTCCAGCCAGCGGGAACTTCACCAGACTGCCAGGACTTCTCCAAAATGATAGAGAGTGGCTTGGCCACTTCATCTGCCAGTTCCCTCAGGACCCATGGATTAATCTCCTCAGGTCCCATGGACTTGTGCACCTTCAGGTTACTTAGATATTCTTGAACCTGGTCTTCTGCTACAGTGGGTGGTGAACATGAGGGCTTGTGAACATGAGGCTGCTCCTATCTTCCTATAGAGGGCCTCATCCGCACAGGATGTCAACATAATTTATGTCAATATAAGTGCAATAGCAGGATAATGTCTTCTTGTAGTCATTCCAAAGTGTAACACTAAGAAATAATCCTGTAACAATCACCTTGTAACAATGATGTCCCAAATTAAAAAATGAACAAAACCAACTTTTTACCTGGGGTGTTGCTGGAGCTAAACACATTTCAGTGAATTTCAGTACAACTTTACGGTCAGTTGTACATGTCTCTTGGCGTGGTTAGTTGTCCCAAGATTAACGCTATTTCATTTTAGAAAGAAGCATGCTTTTCCAGTAAAAATAGCTGAGGGGGAGAACCAGTTCTTAAATTAATTTTCCTTTGTTAGGAAAAATCAATAGAGCACTGTAACACTTCTAAATGAAAGGCTATGGCTTTCCTTCTGGAGGAGTTACGCTCACCCATATGTTTCTCTAGAGTTCAATTTGGTGCCACACATCCGTTTGCTAACAGTAGAGCAGCTTTGCCAATCTCAGCCACAATAACCATGGGTGCTCCAAGAACTGTTGGGTTCGGTGGTGAAAGGACTGACAGATGCTTGAGTGCCTTCACATACTAAAGATCCACTATTGCTTTTCCTCTTATGAGTGTTTTTTTTTAAGTTCTGCTTACACAAGTGCATTTTATTTGAATCAAGATACAGAGAAGAGACTTCAAAGTAAATCTGGGAGTGAGAATAGTTTCCTCTCCTCTTCAAATATTTTCCTTTTGCCAAACCAAACCACAGATTGAAATCTTTAATATTTGTTTATTACCTTGAAAATATTTGATATAAGAAGTGGCTTGGATTAGTTGAAAGGTTTTGTTGGAGGAAGCTTAATTTAGGTTTCAAAATTTTGAAAACACTTTAAAATTATTTTACTTATCTAAAGGAGGGGGAGCAAGGTTTTTGCCCTTGGTGAAGGGCAAAGGTACCTTTTAAAATTGTCAAAATTTTTTTCCAGCAATTTTTAAATAAAAGACAGTTTAAAAAAAATCCCCAAACCACAACAAAACAAAAAACCACAAACCCCCACCCTTTTCCTTCTAAAAGGCTCCAAAAATTCCTGGCCAGCTCCACTTCAAAGACTGGCTGGTTAAGAGAGACCACTATCTAACTTCATACTCCTGCTCAGTTTGTGGAAAACAGCTCTCACCTTTACAGTGGCATACAATCCAAAACAATTGTGCTTACTTCTGCTCATGATAAATGTGAGTGGGTAAGTTTCTCTTTTATTATTGCTAGAGAACATGTCAGATTTGCATCAAGTTTTGCCAGATATAAAAATTTTTCTTCCTGTCTTGAATTACAAGTGCAATACCTGTTTTCAGCATCTGACACACAGAAGGCTATGGTCCTAAAGAAATGCCAGATTGTTAGAGTCATGTTAAGTAACCACAGATAGTGCCATCTACTAGTTATTTCCATAGCTTCTAATGTAACAAACAGCATGTACAGTAAATTCTGCATGCCTAGTCTTCAGAAACGTTAATTCAATTTCTTGACCAATTAGCCATTGCGATTACCATGACAAAATGAAATTTGATGTAATTATTTACTTTAAGGTTATTGGTTTCCCACTTTATTTAAAGAGAGTGTTATATAAGGACATGTTATATTTATCTACTTCATTAAATCAATACTGAAGTCTGACTGCGCTGCTGCAGGAGTGGAGGCGCTCAAGGTTAACGTGGCTTGTGTTTTATCTATTCTTCACTAGTCAGACACTGCCAGAGACTATTTAATTCACTCCAATTAATCTTATTTAAGAAAAGAACTGTACAAGCTGTGTCTATAGACTACAGTTCATTTCTACCATTTACCAACATTCCGGGCTACGTTTTTGAAAGAGCTCAGCATTTGCTATTCTTCAGGCATCTGAGTTGTTCCCATAGGTTAGCTGAAGACCTGAAGCAAAAGTCTTTCAAAAGTCCTGTGAGGATGCAGAGTTTCTCCTGGCTTTGCCACAAGAGTGGTTAATGTCCTCAATTCTGAGTGCAACTGAAAGCTAAGAGGAAATCTTACCCTGCTGGCATGAGGAGCTCCTGCAACACATACAGGCCTTCAGATGGCGGCTGCTGTGAGGACATCCTGTTTGCTACTGCAAACACATCTTTTCCCATACTTCTGTATGGGACAAAACAGCTTGCTTACAGTCAAAAGTATTGAAGATGCAGTTTCTGATGGTATTTCTCCGATAGTGGTATCTACCACTACTTCTAAGGTATTCTACCTTAGAAGTGCTGGCTTAGAAATTCTTGCACCCCAGAAAGGCAGGGGCTCAGATTTAAAGTCTGAGTCCCACAAAACTATGTTTGGTGAATGTCAGTGCTAAAGTCCAAATCTGGGTGCTAAGACAAGACCTCACAGCAGCTGCCCATGCACAACAATCATGTTCAGCCAGGCTGTCACTGTATTGGAGAAAGTCTTGATACCCAGTAAAATAGAAAGCGCTGTCTGAAATTCAGCCTATGCAAAGATGTCAGCATGCTCACACACAAAATTTAAGATGCAGTTCAGCAGCTGAATTCACTAACAAACCACCTGGTGATTTAAGGGGTCCTCTAGATACTAACAATATAAATCAATTACAGCAGTAATATACTTTTTTCCCCTCTCACATCCAACATAATGCTTGGAGATCAAGCTGTGCCATTTCCATCCAGGGGATATTTTTCTTCCACTGGCATGGGAACACAGTGACATCATATCAACATGTATGTCATCTTTACTGAGGTCAGTATCACTGCCAGCGATTAAAATAGGTGTGAAATATTCTAAATCAACACAATTTTGGAAGCCAGAATATTTCATTTTACCTTGTGAACAATATAATTCAAACTGACAGTCTTTCAGGATTTAGTTTGGTACAAAACTGTGGCCTTTAGGAAATGCATTGGCATTAAGATGAATGCTGTCTTAACCAATACTTAGCAGGAACGTGATATCCCTTTGGGGCACTTACTGTTACCTATTGTTCCCTTAACATTATCTAATACTTTAGCACAGAGGCCCCGATTTCCAAGAGGAATTTAGTACTACTTGCCAGGACCCACACTGAGACACTTCAGAGATGCCTGCAGGGAATTCTTGCTTTGCGCTTTCTGGAAGTCACATCCTTCAACTGGAAACCTGCAAATCAAATAACTCCAAATTGTCAGATGCCTTTCAAATGCTTGTCACAAACAGTCAATACAATGACTGAATAAAGAAAAGGAAAAAAAATATATATTATCATCTTGCCCTGTCCCTGGGACAATCACAGTATTTACTGAAAGTACGTTTACTTATATAGTGTGTGTTAAAATCAAGCAACCTTGGTTACTAATCCTGCCTTCCTGACTCTTGCTTTTTTTCTCCTCCTCTACACAATTGCCTGCTGGAGTTGTTGGGTCTGAATTCCTTCTGAAACCACTTTGAATTGATCAAGTGAAATGAACATTGTCATCATGGAATGGTTTGGCTTGGAAGGGACCTTAAAGACCATCTAGTTCCAACCCCCCTGCCATGGGCAGGGACACCCTCCACTTGACCAGGTTGCCCAAAGCCCCATCCAACCTGGCCTTGAACACTTCCAGGGATGGGGCATCCACAGCTTCTCTAGGCAACCTGTTCCAGTGCCTCACCACCCTCACAGGGAAGAATTTCTTCCTAATACCTAATCTAAATCTCCCCTCCTTCAGCTTAAGTCCATTCCCCCTTGTCCTGTCACTCTATGCCGTCATAAACAGTCCCTCTCCACCTTTCCTGTAGGCCCCTTCAGGTACTGGAAAGCTCCTATAAGATCTCTCTGGAGCCTTCTCCAGATGCAACGTACTGGCATAAATCACTTCCAAATACCTTTGAATCTGTTGCTTGGCTATACAATTATCTCCTTTGAAACAGATGGGGTTTCCAATTTAGTTCCTATACTTACAGTGTTAGGACTTTCTGGTTTGTTTTATGAATTATCTCTCTCTGAAGGAATGAAAAAAGATGATTAGAAGCGGATTTGTATGTCTGCTAACATGCTATATTCTGTTCTGCTGAAGTGAAAAGCAGAGAGGTAAAAAGTGAATTTACAACTCATTTAGCACTTTATATATCAGTGCTTTTGTAAAAACACTATTTGCCTCATTTTGTCAAGCACTCCTGTAACCTTGACACTCACAGGATGATTATTGGTACAGACAGAAACTTCCTGATTAGACGGTTCATTAGCAGCAAGGTACAGAATACTAATTGCAAATTTTCATCTGCATTGACGAGGCCTGACCTAGCATTCATCTGACAGTAGAATTACTTCCCTGGTGATATCAGCCACACACAATATGGTAAAAACATGTTATTTTGCAAAAATTCGTCAAAGATGAGGATAAGTGAATTATATGCTGTTGAGTTCTAAAGATCCCAGGGGAATCCTGTTGTACCTCACAGACTCACTTTGTTTTGCCTACCTAAGTGTAAAATACTCAGGAGAGACTTCATATGAAAACCTAAACAGCTTAAACTCCTTGCCAGAAATGCAGTAATTTGAACAGTGTGCAGCTTAACTAGTACCTGACCATGAGAAAGTACAAGGTTATAGTAATCACTGCTTGAAATCCATGTGGTTGAAAATACAGTTGGAAGCAGAGGCTGGATTATTGCTTCTACTATTTCTATCATGTCCAAAATTAGATATATCTGAGTGAATCAACTTGACACTTCTATAATCTCTGGTTAAGTTTACATTTTAGGTTAGTGGGTAGAAAACCCTCATTACTTAGCAGGAAAATGCCTACATAGAGAAGCAATAGAGTAGTCATAATTTCAAAAAACCTATTACATTTAAGGAAGCAATAGGTTTGGCAGATCTTGCAAAATAATTTTACATTTTGAAATACAGCCCTTCAGTTTCATGAAACCATTTATAATCTGCAGATTGGCAGATCTGGAAGCTCATGCTCTGCTGGGACTCCTGGAAGAAAATGTTCAGCTTTTAAGTGCTACACAGGCTAAGGGAGGAATAAAAAGAGAAAACAAGAGTTCAAGTAGTGGGGGGTGGGGGAGATTTGCACACCCTAATAACAATGAGAAAGAAGCTCAAAACTAATATTTGCAGACTAACACAGGAAGTTAAATATAATCATAAAATATTTATCTGTAGAAAAGCATGGGCCAAGGGAGTTTCCAATTGTCTCGTATAGACAGTTCATTTTGCAAGTGTTGTGGGACATCAATGCACATAGTTGTTCTTGTTGCAAGATGCCTAATTAAAATGCAAATAGATCTATAGCAGTTTTGTTAATGAGATAAACAACTTCCTGTTACATACAACTCTCTATCCAGAGGACTGTTTAGCCAGCCCGTATTCACATTGCTTTGTCCATTGGTTTGTCCATTCATAAATACCCAAAATGCCTCAAGCTAAAAAAAAAAATATGCTATTTCTGAGCTGTGTTGTAAAAGGTGTACAAGTACCATAAACAGGAAGATGGTCTGGTCAGGTCCATTGTTCTAGCAAACTTCATCATCCTGAGTTTTCAATAAATCCTTAAGAATGTATTTTAATGTCCAAAACATGATGTCAGACCTGAGTGACTGCATGCTCCGTAGTTTTTCATAAAATGAAATTCTTCCAGTGGCGAACAATGGGACATATCTGTGATAAAATTCAGCAAGAACTTAACAGGAGATATAAACAAGGAATACTGCTGAACACTAGCAACAAAAGCCAAAGACCCTAGGAAAAAACAAACACTAACAACAACCTGATGCTATATTCAGAGAATCAGAGGATCATATGGGTGGGAAGGGACCTCCGGAGGTCTCTAGTCAAACCACCTGCTGAAAGCAGGTGCAGTTCAAGCAGGTTGCTCAGGACCTTGTCCAGCTGAATTTTGCATATCCAAAACCTTTCTAGGCAATATTATCTTTAGCTCAGTCACTCTTCCGCTCTTCCATGAAATCACCCACCTGCTCCTGACCAATTACCAGTGTTTTATTTGCTAGTGAACAAAAAGGATTTAATAAAAGCTTCAGGTTAGTCAGCAACAAGCACTTTGTAAACTCACATCTTCCACTCTCAAGGGAATTTTACACTTCATGTGAATTATTTAACTTTCCTAATTTCTATTGATTGTGTAGGTTAGATTAAAACTACCATAACATTTTACAGAGCAGAAAAGAAACACCACTTACTTAAGCAAATCACCTATAATTGTATTTGACCTAGAAGGCACAGGATGGCATCAATAAAAATTGCACATTAAATTGGAAGAACATAAAACAATCAGAAAACAACAATGAGAGGCAGAGGATACACAATTAATTAGTACTGCTGTCATCTGAAAGTTGAAAACAGTGCTTATATCAGGCAACAAAAAGTGTTAGATAATGAAGTTTGTTGGCCAGAGTTGCAGTAAAATATTTTAGAAGACATAACATTGACTAGTATAATCTGATAACGCACTATAATTATTGCAAAGAAGCCATCAGAATGGAAAAGGGCAGCACTTAAGTGAAAGAAAATGGCAACACAAACCCTTTTTCCCTGAGAAAATGGCATAGCCTCTGACTTACATAACTGCAGAATCTCATCAAAGCTAAGTTGTACTGAGGAAGTACAGAAACTTCCTTGAGATGTTATGTTTCACTGTGTACGAATGATGTTCATGAAATAACAGCTCTGCAGAAATTCAAACCCTCTCCTGTAGTTAACTTCAAGGAATTGGGGAGGTGATTAGTTAATTTAGTTTGCTCCCCATTAAATTCTGGGATACAAATAGCTCATGAAGAAGAAACATTTGAAATAGGCATTGAGAAATGCAGAACTGAGTTTCAAACATGGTGAAAAAGCAGCTCTTTTAGCTATCCTGAAAAACATTCAATCTTAAGAACTTTCAAAAGCCCTAGCATTTGTTCATACACTTGCTCTATGGATTAGCCAAAGAGTTACTTGGCAAATTATTTAATTCAAATGTCAACCTGTGTGTTTACACAATGTAGTTACATTTTCAGATTGGTGGCATATCTTCATGTGTGAGGACTGATAGGTTTGCTGAGAATACAGATTTTGCATATACTCGAATAACTTTCAGGAAAGCATCAGATTTAACAGGTGTGACTGCTTTGTTGCAGTACTTACCATATGTTCCTCAGAATTGAAAACGTCATCTTTTCTTAGCAAGAATCTTGGTTCTTTACTTTTAAATATTCAAAGGATTTGTTTTTTTAAATTGACTAGTATATTGAATCTGTAAGTCTTCAGACTAGATATATTCCAACAATTGATTGAAGTACGCCTTCTTCCTTAGCTTTAAATCTCTAGATTAGTACACAGTGTTTCCCTGTTAAAAGTGAAATTAATTTAATCAGCAGTTATAACAACCATAAGATGATGCGTCAAATTCCTGTTAATGGAGACTAATTCCACAAAAACAATCTAAAATTTTTTCAAAATTGTACTGGAAAATGTTTTTCTTCTAAGTAACTTATATAGTGAATAAACTTTAATAATAATGCACTTAAAGCAGGCGATCAGCACTGAGCTCAACTGCATAATTTAGCCCAACAGAAGAATTCCTAGACAGCAGAATAGTATTTTGACGCTCGTGTTGTAATGCTTATATGTTTTACTAGATAATTTCTAACAGAAACTAAAGAGACAGATGGCAAGGAGAAGAAAACATCCAAACAACTATAAATGTACACCTAAAACAAAGGGGCTTACTAAAAGAGAAAAAGCTGAAAAATACAATTAGCCATTTAATTATATTTAACTTTATAGTTATCTAAGTACTTTCTGCCAGGAACGCAGTCCATCATGCTATTCGTAACTCATGACATTTGCCCAGGAAATCCAGCCTGGCTTGCCACCAGAGAGACCAGGGCTCTTTGAAACCCCCTGAAAAATGGCGGGTGGGGCAGGGGGCTCAGAGGAGCTGGAGGGTGCCAGGCCAGGGCCTGCAGGGGGGTGGAGGTCTCCTGAGAGGCAGAAGCACCAGAGCTCTGGTGCCAGAAGGAGCCAAAGGGGATCTGAAAAAAGGTGCCACGAGGTTTTCAGTCAGACAGCGCCATTGCATGTGAGTGAGGTGGGAAAGAAGGAAGGGCCTTGCAGCAGGAGAAATTTTAAAATTACTCAGTTCGCCAAGGTGAAAGAGTGGATGTGAAAATACCTACCTGTTACAAACAACTTTAAGTTCATGTTGGCACGAACAGTCACCTACTCCCAGAGACCTTAAGCATATGCTTGACTAAGTCTGTGCTTAGTTCAGTTAAGTGCAAAGTTAAATGCATTATCAAAGACTTCCTGAACTGGGATTAAGATTCCACTGAATTGAGGAGGACAAAGGACAACACCAAATTTATTGAGCGTTCCCTGTTTTACAGCAGTGTAACACAGCCATGGCTAAGCTGATTTTTCAGGGTTGCTCCTGGGCTTGGAAACGCCCGGGCTCTGCTCTGTGGCAAGGAGAGCAAGTGCCAAGCGCTGAGGGCTGAGGGCCAGAAAGGCTGGTGGGAGTGAAGATGGCGCAAAGCGGAGATTCACTGCCAAACAGGCGGCTCATCTCTTGGCCTCGGAGCCTAAAAGATGCTACGGCAATCATTATGGTATAGCTTACCTGTAGTAAACATAAGTACTTAACAATGCCTGCATTTGTAAGGTGCCAGAAGGCCAAAGTTTGTACTGGATGGTAGTATCTGAACATGGCTTCTGGGGCTGTCACTGCCCACCTTCCTTTTCCCTTCTGCTAGCCCAGGCCAAGGCTGTAATATCTGTGAACAAACTTGTAACGAACAGATGAGGAATTATAGCGGGAGACACCTTTGGGCACCAGCAGGGCAGTGCCTGCGCCACGCAGCAGTGAAGAGCCATGGTGCTTGCCGCTGTGGCAGCCGGGGAAGGCTGCCTGAGGACAGGCAGACTTATTGCGCTCGCATCGGCCACAGTTGTCTAAGGCCAGCTCTGGCCAGGGAGAAGTGGAGTCCATCACCTGCCCCCCTCCCCTTCTCTTACCTGTCTTCCTGTGTCATCTCCCGACTCTGTAAGCGACAGGTTCCTCTACGAGCAGCTCAAAGTTACAACACAACCTGCTGAAGCTCAGAAGACCTGTACCAGCTCCCAGTTATTATGCTTTTTAGTGGTGGCAAAAGCATTTAAATCCAGTGGAAACAAAAATAACAAAAACAAACAAAAAGATTGTGGAAGAGAACAGGTTAATATCTAACTACAAAAAAGATCGAGAATGGGGATGTTTCATCTTTTTACTTCATGTGCCAGTGAGGTAGGATACAGAAAAAAATGCAGTAAGCAGCAAGTGCTTGTAGCTGACTTTATGCAAGAAAGCATGAAGTGTTTCTACTATGAATCAGGAGTGTGATGTAATGGAGGTTTAATAGAAGGTGATGTGGGATATATTTTGAAAGATTAAAAGAGCGCTATGCCTTATCTGCTGCATGGTGTCAGCCAGACCCAGCGCACTGCTCCTGACACAGCTCTGCGGCTGAAAAGCTGGGAAAGACTCCAGTCCAGCTCACAGACAAATCTGCACCAGGTTTGAAAAATCACTCGGACCTGCCAAAGTAAAACCTTAACAAGCACAACTGCCTTTTGAATCAAAGTCTGTAGGTTTGCAGTGAACAGGCTGCTGAGGGGCACAGGCAGAGATGGCTCGTAGGGGACTGGGTGCCTTGGGTGTTACCGTAGTGTCAGAGATGAGGAGAAAGCAGTGAGGAGCAGCACCAGCCCTTTGGACAACAGACAACTCGGCAGAGGATGTCCTATCAAGATGAATATGGCTCAGTCAAGAATTCACTCTCTACTCATCTTCTACCTCAGTTTTTTGCTGCTCATCCACTTAAAAAGTAAGATTTGCGCTTTTTCTTATTGTTCTGACATGTCCTCTGGGTAGATGGCTAGATGTGCACTTCCAGCGGGAAGCTTGTGTTGTCAGAAGGCTTTAAAAATTTGATGGACATGCCAAAAAGATTTGGTCCACAAAACTAAGTTGTATGACCTCGTTGTATGATAGCTTTCCTGATCTTCATGCTTAATTTTTTTTTTTTTTTAATGAAGAACAAAAGTGTGTTTAATACCTTTCTTCATGCATTGAAAGTACAGCAACAAAATGTTCTTTTAAAACTGTACCTGTACTTTAAAGTCTGTGTTTTGGTACTATTCACCCAGTACATTTAAACCTATCTGATTAACATCTAGATTAATTTATCCTTTGCTAATGCTGTTTATGCTATGTATTTTAGTAACACCCATTGCTTTATTATATAAGCATTTTTAATTACAACCTCTTGAGAAATGAGATATTAAACAGCTGTGATATAGTTGATGTTCTAAATATCTCCATTATGAGGGAGTATAAGACTCCAACTATTTTTACAGAGAAATATTCTCGGCAAACTTCCACATAAACAGAAGTATGTGAAATATTGGAAGTCACAATGGGTTTTCCTTGATAATTTTGTCAGATGGTTGAGAGCAAATACAAGCCAAGAAGGCTAAATGGCCTCAGCTGGTGAGGCTGATAAATGTTTATGAAAAGCAGTAGCTCTTGAACATGTTTAAAATGAAGACAGGCAGGATGTGTGTCTGTCTGAGGAGCCTGTTTGATTTGTGTCTGTTGAATGTGAATCACAATAAGACAAAGCTTTGAGCAGCTGCCATTAAACAAGAAGACTTGGCATTAGCATACAGTGTTGTGTAATCTGGGTCACCTTCTGTTGCTGCATCACTCAAATTGTTACTTGGACAGTTTACAGCCCAACATAAATTAAAGACTGAAAAGCAAACAGATGCAGTTGGATCAACCAGCACTGAAAAAAACCCAAACCTGACAGCAAGCCACTTTAAGATACAGGAAAAATACATAATGTCATAGAAATATAATTTTATCTTAGTAGTTTTCTTCCTTGAGGATGTACTGATGTGAATCAGGGAAGCCAAAATGTTCTTTCTAAATTAATTCACAACAGGACGTATCTGGGGGGGGAGGCGGGGGGAAGAGAATGGATCTTCTACTTCCTAAAAGCAATTTTTAAAGTCTGTATACTGTAGGATGAACAATCAGAAAGTCTCTGAGACAGACTCTGCCATCTAATTAAAAGAAAGTAACAGGAATGATGTTAGTTAAGAAAATTTCATTTATTCGTGAGGCAGGCAAGTTAGAATAAAATATAAAAGCTTTGGTAAAGGGCATAAAAAGTTAAGTGCTTATAAATTATAAAGGTCATATTAAAACCATGACAGACAAATAAAGCATTGCTAGAATGTAAACAAGAACAAAGAATCCGTTAAAACAGAAAAAAAAAAAAAACAAAACAAAAAAAAACAAAAAACAAGATTAACACAAATTTTGGCTTTGACCTTGGGTGAGCTCTGCTCAATGCAGGATGGCAAAGGAGGGAAAAGTAGTTGCATGTCATTTTGTGCCTTTTCCTTAGCACAGTTGGCTAGGATGACATTTCAGATGTGGCATGAGTTTTCCCTGGGTTATGGCCATATGGCCAGTCTCAAGCAAGAGGCTTTTCAGTCTTGGAGGACTTCCCTTCTTAGATAGATTTGTGGCTGTTGCAAACTGATGTGACACAAATTGATATACAAGGATGGAGCAGCTACAGCAGGAGCCAGAATCAGGCTCAGGAACATATCTATATTTATTGATGCAGTTTATTTAATGGCCTTGATAGGTCTTTTTCTCTCAAGAAAGTTTGTATGCCATTTGAAACCGCTAACAATTTCTGTTAATAAAAACATAACTGTGGACAGATAAAACAGAAAGAGAAGATGAAGAATTGACTGCAAGTACTTCCTTAGTTAAAAATTAAAGCTGAGAAAGACCAAGATAGAAAAGCTGAGGATTAAACGGAACAGAGATGATTGCTGATATTTATAGAAGTTATATCAGCCATTATATTTTTAAAATCAATGTACTGGACCTGTCTTCCTCCAAAAGGATTCTAATCTAAAGTCCTGCTTAAAGTCTTCTTAATAATTATTTATTCTAAACAATTTGGGAAATAAAGAATACTTAGAAGCCAAGGCTTCCTAAAAACATACCTGCATATAACTTTTTTCCAGCTCATCCATTTTCCTGAGGTGAATAGAGGTATCTGTACCTTGAGAAGTGTCCCATACAGACAGTAGGTGTTTTAGTAACAGTCACGATGAAATGGAAGCATTTTTCAGGAATGTTGCTATACGAAAACAAAGTATTCTAATATAGGATAAAATGAGTACATTGAATTAAAAAGAAATACAAAGAAAGTTGTTCAATATTATTAAAATAATTGTGTGCCCTCTTATTTGTAAAATAGCTCATGTATACTTTGGACTGTATTATGAGATACTCCTCCTTAATTTCTGAATAACACTAAGTGTTGAATAGATGGTAAACTTTTATTACGGTCTTCTGGCTGCACATACACCTTCCGTAAAGCTGAAGTGCTCTGATGTTTGCTGCTGTCATGTCCCTGAGGTGAATGGGTGCTGCTGGTGGAGGTGTGGAGACTGCCCACCCACCCAGGGGCAGGATTTCTCTGCTGGCAGGCAATTTTTGTCTAATTCATATTGTCTTCTTGACAACACCACAGAGATCAACAGCACAGCAACCCGGTGGAAAGGTGTTGGCAAATTGTTAGAATCTGGCCTCACATTCACATGTTGTGTGTCTCTGGGGGCTCTGCAAAACATATTCCCCAGGCTGTTTCCTTCCCACACTGGCTTACTGATGGAGCTGTGAATCAATTAGAAAAAATTTTGTACGTTCTTAACTGTCCCGTGCCGCCTTCTTTGTTGGAAATTTCCATTTTGCTGACACTGGGAGATTTTATTTTACTGGGGCAAAATTAAATCAGATAAAATATACTAATTATCTTTCCATTGCCAGTCATTACTTTATATACCAGAGTTTCTCCAATCCATAGGTGCTCAAGTCATATATCTAGTAGTATATTTCTTTTTTATAATTCCCTACATTTTTTTCTTTTTTACAGTCTCCAAAACACAAAACATGAAGATGTCAGACTACACTGAAACAATTATTGTTGCCTAGGGAATCTCTATAAACAGAGAGAGTTTGAGGCTTTGTCTAAAATTGCAATCATAGGAGTATGTGAAGTAGTATTCCCCATTCCCTGAATGTGAAGGTAGTGGTACGGATGTGCAAATTCATTTATGCCTTGTGCCCATGGTTATGAGCATTGTATGCAAGCCCTTAGTACAAGTGGGTTTTAGATCGCGTTTGTGAACATAATTTGTTTCCATAAGTTATACCAAATTAACTACTTACAGAAAATTAATCTGAGGGACATCCAGAGATGGTCAGCTCTGTGTGAGGAGGAACCATGAATCATTACACACAAGAGTTGACAGGAAGCACATCCCAAATGCAGAACAACATTGATAACTAATTGCTGCCATATTATTGTCTAACAGGAATTGCCAGCTTATAACTCTGGGCAGAGAGTTGCTTAAGAAACAGAGGGAGAGAAATTATGATAATACACGTATATTGAGGCATCGATTTTGCAAGTGATTCTGTGTAGGGTCAAGTGCAAGTTCAGAATCTTTTATCTTTATGGAACATCCAACAGCTCTTTTTTTTTTTTTTTTTTTAAAGTTTTACGATATATTACCTATCACTAATGCAGAATTATCTTCTTTTGCTTTTGGCAAAAATTTAGTTTAAAAAAGTATTTTAATTTCAAAACTGTTTTTCTCCATTTCAATGACTTCATGACCTTTCTGCAGAGCTGAAAAAAGTTGCTATTTACTTCATAATACTTCCCCCGAAGGTTAATAAATTAAGAATGGAATTTAATTTGGGAGTGCTGTTAATGTGAATAAAATACCTGAGCTTTACTTGCATTCTTTTTCCACCTCTCTGAGATGTTGGTACTATGCAATTTTTCCCCGTGGACAAGAACTTTTAATTTCCCACAACTATTCCCATTACTCACACAACTTCTAATTACTGCTTAATTACTGCATTAGGAATAAAGCTCTACTTATAAAGAGATTAGTGGTTTTGCTCATACCGCGCATCCTTCACGCACACTCGGATGATGCAAGTAGCTTTCCAGCAAAGTATTGTTAGGATGCGCATTTGATGAGTTCATAGCAGATTGGGCACTTCAGCAGCTGGTCATTAGCCGGTTGTGGAGTGCAGTGCCTGACAGAGCTGCAATCAGCAACTGCTGAGCACAGGCACCAAGAGTCCTGCACCTTTCCCTCTGTCCTAGCTGTCATACATTGCATCTACATCATATCAAAAATTAAATACCTTTCAGCTATTTGCCATCATCTTAAGTGAGTTTAAAGGAACAGCTTCTTGACCCAGTTGTAAGGGTGGTGTTTGGGGTTTTTTTCTTTTCATTTATGTATTTTATTATGGATAACATCTCCATGTCTACAATCAAATAAAATTTTAAGAATGTAAAGTAGTAGGCCTATAAATTTTAAACATGGAAGTAACTTCTGCAAGATGGAGCCTTTTGCGTAAGAGTGACATTAAGAACATCCCAACCGCACCCGTATTTGAGCCTTTCAATTCAAATTCTTACAAGGCATCCTTAAGGTGGTACACCTACCATTCCAACAGCAGGGCAAGACTACCAGGTTTCAGACCACCTCTCCACTGTGTGCTTTGTCAAAAGGGAACTGTTGACACTGAGAACCTCTGGAAGTTAAACATTTCCCCACGAACTATATTAGTCATCCAGAAATTCCAATGCAAGAAATAAACATCTTTGAAAATTTAGCCCTTAAATGACATTGATTTTGGCAATACAGGATAGAACACAGAATGATGTATTCACAGTCAAGGAACAGTAAGTGAATTCTGAAGCAAAGACACTGATCAATCTCTATAAGAGGATGTTGTTTGTGACTAATGACCTATTTATTAAGTCAATTTATTAGGAAAGAGCCTGATGGGAAAAAAAGGAGGTTGGGCAAAAGGTTGTTTTATCACTCATGCTCAACCAGCAGCACAGGTCTTGAAACACTGATATATTGTGCAGCATCAGTGATGATGCGCAGCGTTGGAGAAACCGCGGCTGGAATGTTAAAGAGTATCATACAAGCAGAGGACAAACAATGTTTTAACGTATACAGAAACATTTCAAAGGTATCTCCACCCAATATTTAAATCTATGTCTATCCACAGTTGTTCTTTCCCCCTGTGTTACTTTTGATGAACGTAGGATACTTAGGGAGTCCTGTCCCAGTACAACTCTCTACACCTTTTCCTCTCTGCAGGAGGGAACCCAAGGAAAAGGTAGCACTGTTTAGAGACTGCTCAAATCTTGATGGCCAAATTGAATAGTACAGTATTGAAAAGCTATATGGAAAGGCAAATATTTTGCTGTTATGCGTTGACAGGAAAATGACATGTAAGACACAGGAGAGTAATCAACCTACCATTCAGTACTGGCTATATCCAGTTTTGAGTGCTGCTGGGAGCAAGAGAGAAGCAATTAAGAAAATGCTGAAGACAGACAGCAAAAATAGGAAGACATTTAGAAAGATGTGCCCTGTGAGAAAGGGTCACAAGAAGAGAAGCCTGAGGGAGGACATGATTACAGTCTTACCTGCAAAAGAGAGAATGGCAATCAAGGAAGACGATGAGATCAGTTGCTCTCTGTGACCTTTGGAAGGGCAGTCTGCAAAATAATACATTCCACATGCAGCAGGGAAGATTTGAGTGAACTTTCCCAATTGAAGGATAATTACATCTCTATATCAGAACTTTTTAATGAACAGATTAAAGAAATACCTGCCAGAGATTGTCTAGACTGCTGTTTCACAGCTGATGGCACACAGATGAAGGGCAGTCAGCACCACCTTGGGGCAACCTGTGAAGATCTCACATGGTGGAGCCCCAGAGAAGCACAGGTCCCTGCTTGCCCCGAGGGCTGTGGTGGCACTGGGCCTCCAGGGCAGCTCAGGCACAGCTCCTGGGCTAGGCGAGCGAAGGCTCCCTTCCCTCCTGCACCACAACTTGAGATCATCTGCTGTTCAAAACAAAGGCAGCCCTGAACGCAGCTCCATTTGTTGCATTAACAACAAAATTGTTGCCTAAATTTCAGTTAGAAAATAGTTTACTCTCAGTCTTTGAGATATCAAGTACCTAGTCTTAATTTTTTGGTACCCTAGGCTTTAAATAAGCACTTTAGTTATTGAAGGCACTCATTACGATGAGGATAGATAGTACCCCCATGCTAGAGATCGTGTAGTTTGATTCCCAGATTTTTTATTCAAATCATGTATCTTTTTACTTGCAATTTGAGTATACTTGATAGATTGGCAGTATGATGCAAGAATATTTCATTGATGAATGGATTATTAATAGTATAATTTTCATGGTCACAAAACCTGAAAAGGAACGGAAAACATGGATTGCCTGCTGATCCCAAATTTTACAGCCAGCTTCTCACTCCTTTTAAAAAGTCAATGCAATACTGGAACCTACTGCACCAAAACAAATATCAGGAAATTCCTAGGAAACTCTTAAGTGGCCTTTCTGGACATGCTACAACAAATTGACATTATTCTAGGAGACTTCATTCTGATGTTTCATCTAAGATAAGTTTAACATTTCATTTTTCTAACAGTAAAAATCACTTATATATGAAACATTAAGGTTTAAAAAAATCTATGTCTATATCCTACCAACTACCAAGTAATAAAAAGATATACATTAGTCCATTTTCCTTAACTCCTGATATTCAGTGTGTTCCCTGTAATTAATAAATTAGAGAAATAGCAATCTAAGTGCTTTTGATCCTGCCTACAGGGGTTTGCAGCTGAAGACCTCTCAAGGATACTTTTTTTTTTTAATATAATTCACATCTTGGCATTAAGAAAATAATTTAGACAATGCCTCAATCTCTAGGCAACCTTGATTATTCCCTTTGCTCTTTGTGGTGGCCCAAGAAGGAAAAAAGGTCTTGATATTTACATTTTAAAGGGAACCTTTTAAACCTAATTGGCTCATCTAGAGTCACAGGCAGTAGGCAGGAAGTACATAAATGATACATGTTATTTTCTAGACTGATATTACAGATTAATTTCTTGCTTTTAGAGACTGACATGTTTCATCAGTTCTCACTGTGCTTTTCTGTTTCCTCAGCCATTCACAGTGCCATAAGGTATGAAAGCCCTCTCACACCAATGAATAGCAAAAAAAAAAAAAAACCAAAACCCAAAAAAAACTAACCTCCAACCCAAATAAGCCTTTTTCCAATGAGATTCTTATGTTTACTTTATATTGATTATATTTCATTCACCCATAAAATGGGTCAACAGAAAATTGCTTCTGTCTTTTGACAAATACTCCAATTGACAACGCTTCTCCACGGGCAGCCTGACACGCAGTGACACACACCACACAGCTGCCACTGGAGCTCTGAAGGACTCCTCCAGGCTGAGCAAAACACGTTCCTCTCCAGGCATCAACAAAACAAGGCTGCAGTTGCTGCTGAAACTTCAGGGTTAGGGCAGCTTCTGCCTGCCTGAAATTGTATCAGTGGGGACAGAAATCAAAATATTTCTAGGGCTAAATATTTCTGTGGGTAGAAAAGAGGCATGGGCTACTAACCCGTTGCATACAGTGTCCCCGCTCCAGCAACTAAGGATCAGGGCACTTGCCTGGTGCATCCTTCCGTGCTGGGAAGTGCTGTGCTTGAATAATTGTGGCCTGGGTGGATGCTCAGGGGAGAAACTCCTTGCTTCCTTTTACTGCTCTTGCTTGCCTGCCCAAGGCTGAGCATACTGGAATCCTGTTCCCTTAACCTTTCCTTGAATAATGAGACAGACAAAGCATCTTTAATTGCCTTAGTCAGGGAATCAGCAGACAAGAATACATTCCTTCAAAGCACCCTCAATCACAGTGCTCAAGATTGGGGGGAAAGGAACTAACCTGTGTACCCCAACCTAAGTGCTTGGCCATGGACACAACTGTGTGACATTTCCTTTGCCAACAGTTTCTGAGAGGTAGCACTGTGTTCTTAGATTGCGGGACTACCAAAGGCTGACTGCCCTCTCAAGTAGTTAAGCCCAGGGCTGCTCTAATTCACAATTCAGACTGCCAGGGGAACTATAGGAGTAGATGAAAGGCAGCATACATTGGTCACACTCTTCCCTTGACAGTTCCTGTTCTCCCTTGTTGGGGTTTCTAACAGGGATGCTACAGAGCCCTTCATTAGCTCTTTGTTCCATAAGGAGGGCCCTGAATTTGACTGTGACACATTTCTTCCTTTCCTTCAATGTGAGCTAGAGGACTTTGAAAACAATGTAATTTAGCAGGAAGCCAAAGCAAGGACTCAGAAAGACAGACATGCAGTCAGTCTGCAAGGATCCAAGCAACCTACACTGACCGATTACTCACAGCAGGGAATCCAAAACTCTTACTGTAATAATCTAGCCTTGAAAAGACATCTGTATACAGCAATACCTTCAGATGTGTTTTGCTAGGCTTCGTGGCAATTTGTAGGTATTTAAAAAGCAGCTGTGGTACTGCCCACGCTATGGCTAACCACCCATGAATCTGAACATAGTCACGTGTCCACACAGCTGGAAGAACAGATCAGGCTCTTATCAGCAAAAATATGCAGTATAACTCACCAACCTGCTAACAGCTGGAAACAGAGCCCCTGGAAGTATGTCTGAACCAATGCACCTCACTTTGCTGCTGCTTGGACATCAGCTACCTCTGGGACAGAAATGGCGTAGTTGTGTTAGCACCATGCTGAATCTCGTGCTAAGAGGCAGAGCACGTTAGATAAGGCACTGTGCTGTGCTAATACAGCTAAATGGCACCTGGATCAGAGCTGGCTCAAAGCATGCCAAAAGGAGTTCTGTCTGCACCCATCTACCTATACCTCCTTATTTATAAGGGCATCTTGCCAGGGTCTCTCTCTCAAATGCAGGCAGGCAATGCTAAACATACCACAGCAACCTGCTGGTGATCCCATTTTGGTGAGGTGGAAGAATAAACTGGAGCTGAGATTTACATACACAGTTCTGGAAGCGTTGACTGTGGGCCACATGAGATGCAACTCAATTGCAATGGCCAAGATAGAAAGTCTGCAGGCCACATAGTATGCAGTTCATCGTTGAGTCTGCTGACTCCAAGATCTGCAAGAAGGGAAAAACCACTGCTGAGGTCTGATACAATGTAAAGAAGTCCTAACTGCACCTGTTCTTCAGCAGCCCCTTACCTTCCTTTGATAGCCTCATGGATAAGGTACAGAGAGAGAAGGTACCAATCTTACGTGATAAGCAGAGGGTACATAACAAAAGAAATATGCAGTGGCAGTGAGAGAAGCCAGAGAATGACACTGATATACCAGGGATTACATCAGAGATATTGACTGGGAAGAAGATGTGTAGAGCCCTTGTAGGTTCTTTCTCTGACTGTTCAATCTGAAAAGCAGAAGTTAAAAGGATGTTGAAAGGAAAGCTTCACTTTGATTCCTACCTTGAAACGTAGGAAAATATGAAAAGTGTATTTGTGGGAGTGATAATCCAAGCCTCCTCTTTGCTCACTATCTGTATACGTATTTGGAGCAGTATATATCATGACAGCAGAATGCAAATAAGTGCCGCTACAGTGCAACTGCAAAAAGAAAATATCTGGCCAACATTTAGTAGGACCAATTCAGACTTTCTGGCTAAACCCATCCTTCTCTCACATTAAACACAGCTGACATTTGTAATTCTTTATTCACTGCTAATGGTACTGAACATTTTGCAAGCCTCAGTCCATGTGAAAACGCCCTCTGCTTGATATAACAAGAGCTATCTGTTCTGTTCTCTCTTGAGTATGTCTTAAATGTCTGATTCAATTTAGTCTAACATTTACCCATTTTGGAGCTCATGGAAAAGTGCAAGAGTAAGGTGACTAAAATCAATTGCTGTTTTCGCATTCAAAAGGCTGTTTCCAAAGAACACTGGATTTCCTGAAGAACAAGTAGACAACCCAGAACTTGCACCACTGTCCGTGGCAGTGAACTGACAAGACAGAGGTGTTTAGGGGCTTAACTTTCATTGGATTAATCAAGAGAAGGAAGGACTAGCACTGAACACCTCAGAAGAATTTGGATAAAAATCTTTCCAGCAAACACACTGACCTAATGATCTGATAAGTGATGGAAAGAAGGAAGATGATACAGTTCTGCACATACAGTACAACAAAACCAGATCTACTACAGCCTAAAAGCCATAAATACTCCTTCAGATGCTGCACTTTGGGGAAACACCTGCTGGTTCATAGATACATATGAGCACTTTCTGTTCCCACAGAACTCTGTAAGCGTTCTCACCACCCAGGGACTGAGGAGAATAGCTTGCAGTGGACCTGCTATATCCCCACCCAACCTTCCTCCCTGAGCTGACAATAGTTTTGCTGCAGTACAATATACTTAAGCTGTAGGTACTTCTGAAATTCAACTAGTGGCATTCAGCAGAGTTGTTTTCAGTCAGTGAAGATGTTGCTGTGCTATCTCCAGTCAGGACCAGCATGGCTTTGCTTTACATAGCCAGAAAACTTGTGGTTGTAATCAAGAGTGGTTTCTTTTCAAGTAGATGGAGAATGATGCCTTTTGAGATACTTGACATGCATCAGAATCTCAATGTTTAATTTTAAATTCTTTAAGATTCTTTAAAGAATTTGATTGTCTGGTAACAATGACCTCTGCTCATTACATCCTAACTCTTAAATTAAACTTTGAGGGAACTGCATTCTTCATTACTACTAAAAGCAAATGGAAACTGTTATTAAACTTTACAGGGATTTTTGTGTAACAGATAAGCAGCAACCAGAAATGTGTTTGCATCCTCAACTTCATTTCTTCTTTGGGCTACCACAGAAACATGTTCCAGAGGAAACCCACATAACAACTTGCCAACTCTATTTAGTTGTGTTTAAGTTTCAGACTTGCTGTGTCAACTTTTCTACAGACAGGGGAACCCTTTCCTTACTCTTATTAACATAACTGCAAACATCCAGGCAGTCGAGAGACTGATTTTCCTGTCGTCTTTTAACCCTGCACATCTTTCATGCCATGGCTCTGAATCAGCCTGAAGAATTTCAGGTCTTCACGGGTGACTGCTGCTTTTCTGCAATCACTGATGAGCACCAACACTTCCATTAACCACAGGCATGTGGTTATGCATGCTTACAGTAAACCTAGCTTCCCGAAAATAAGGGATTTTTATGAAATCATTGTGGAAAGTCCTGAGAAGTGGATGTAGCACAAGTAATAGATGCTGAGCTTTCTGCTCTAGTTGACAAAGTTTTGAGCAAGTGTGTTGGGCTAGATGATCTCTGGAAGTCCCTTCCAACCCTGCCTATTCTATAATCCTGTTATGTGAACCCTTTTCAATTTAGCTGAGCCCATTACTACAGTACTGGTATAGCAGTCATTTCAGGGAGTATATCAAAAGTGCTGTCTAACCAATTCTCGAACAGAGTTTGTGGGAAGCTGGTTAGTGACAAGAAAAAATGGGAAGGGGAAGTATGAGGAAAGAGTGCAAAGTATATTTCAGACTCCATTTGAAAAAAAAAAATGAACAGAAGGTCAGTTACTAGCTTCATTAAAAAAAATATTAAGTCTCCATCATGTTACCACTCTAGTGCAGACTTGGTGACCATCTGCAAAGCAGTAGGAATGTGAACATGGTCCTGAATAAGACCCCATGCTCAGAAACATATCCTGACATCAAGGCTGAAAACAGTCTTAACATAAGGGAACTCCTACCTGCAGAACAGAGCTTGAATGTTACAATGAATGTTCAGCTGTCACAGAAACATCTGCAAAACTTGTCACTTGCCTTTAAAAAAATTCTAGTGTTTTTAAGATCTTGACCTCGATGAGAGGTCCAGTGATTCAGCCTTTCATACCCTAGTCATGCCCTATTCCAGCTATTACATGCCTCATTTCTGTTAATCTTCTCTAATTAGTTCTGCTTCTCAAGTGAAGTCTTGGAGTCTAACATTTTTCTGTGCTAATAGTGAGGGCTTTGCTTTCATGTTCAAGGTCAGGCCAGCATTTCACCTTGTAAAACTCATTTGTCCTCCCAGCACTTACACTTGTATACTGAGTTTAAATTTAGACATCAGTTTAGACTCTGTCAAAGACTTTTACTGGCTTTAAAGTTATTGTTAAAGGTGTGATCGTGCCAAAAGTCAGCAGAGTCATGCGAATGTGGAAGAACAGGCTTCTTTTGGATTCTTTCTCTTCCTTGCAAATTTGCAGAGAAGTTTTCCATGACAATAACTTCAGTTTGATCTCCCTGTTCAAACCACTAAATTTTAAAGATAAAACAATCATATTTATTCATTCTTACATGTAGGCAGACTTGTATCTGTGATGTCCATTGCTAACTCTAAGGATTTCCTTTGTATATTACTACTTTTATTTGATAACTTTTAGCCTTCTTTTAGGAAGGGATCAATGCACTCTTTGTAGTCACTAACTTGCCATCCTGTAGACTTTCCTTTGTGAGGATTGGTGAGATTCAGTGATTACTAGAGACACATGATGGCAGAGGTGTGAACACTAATGGAAGGAGGCATCTGAGCCCCAGGCAGGATACACACTTCTCCAGCTGATGCTCCATTCAAAATGGCAAACTATTTTCAGGTTAACAAAACTTGACTGGGCAAGGGGGAAAATTCAACCTTCAGCAATATACAACTTCGGCTACAATCAGTTTAAACAGCTTACTTAGAGCATTGCTGCTGCAGCTATGGATAAAATTTGCAGTTCATCTAAAAAAAGTCACCCAACTTTGATGCTTTGGGTTTTAATGCTGTCATGAATTGCAGATGGATGTAATACAGGAATAGGATAACAATAGAATAGCAAGCATTTCTATGGTTCTTTTCAGTTATTTCATAGGCAACAAGTAAGAAAACCTGTTAACTATTCAACCTACTTCCTTGAACAAAATTACAATAAATACGTAAATAAAATATTTAGAAAATACTTAGCTGTACATCTGTCCCTTGTTCATCCTGAGAACATATCTCCTCCTTTCCAAGGATGCTCCAGAATAAAATAATACACTGCAGGGCTGAATTATATGCTTGAATTCTGCACTGAGCAGGACACTCAGCACCTTGCAGCGCTGAACTCTGCATACAATTAGATCACACTCTAGACTGTTGCCACAACCACAGTGTGCTGCAAGCACAGGTTGTGGCTCACGGCACTCAAGAAAGTATCCTGGAATTACGACAAGTGGGAAAACACTCCACCTTCCTGTAGGTGGGCATTGGAATAGCTGTCCATGCTGAGCCAAACTGTTTAGAAAGAGAAAAAAATATAATTTTGAATCCCTGTTCTTTGACTTTCTCAAAAGAGTACTTGCTACAAATTAACACACCAGCGGCTTAAATCAGAATGCTGCCCTATTGATAGGGTATTAGGAACTGGAACATGGTCCAGAAAATAGTATGGGTTAAGAGTTAGGAAGGAAAGGCATCCTTGCAAATTGCTTTTTTAAGTCTTTCTTTAACTCCAAGATGTCACCCAGACATGTTCATAGCGCAGTAACATAAATATCCACTTTATTCTCTCTCCCTTGCTCAGTGTGTGGTGACAATGGTTTTATCATTGAAGTATTTTCTCTACGGAGCACTCTGAGTACTGACAGCTCTTTTCTCTTTCCCTCCTTCACACTGTCACCCTTCTATATTTGCCTTGACACTGTCTTTGCATTGTCTTGACATTGTTCTGACAGTTAAGAAAACTCAATCACTGTAGCAAACAGCCATGACAATGCGGAGAAGAAAAAGGAAAAGTGTTATGAAAATTGTTTAAGGAACTGTGAAGAATTTACAGACTAGTGAAAACAAGATCTTGCTTTTTCAGAATCATATTCCTAGTGAGTTTTTAATAAAAACTGTGTTATAAAAACTTCCACTGAGGCTGGCAAAAGCCATCTCAAAATAGTCAGTTGACAGTTAGAGATTCTGGACCTGAAATTCAGATGTTCCTAAGTGACAACCCCTCTCACAGCCACGAATTCAGGTCCTGTATGAGAGCTAACTCACTTCATCTCCTGGAGAGTGGGGCATGCTGGATTACTATGAAATGTTGACTCCAGGAACTCTCCACCTACGCTTTCTCCTAAGCATGCTGCTCAAACTGGGATCCCTTTCAGGGGCAGTCAGGAAAGAAAGGTGGCAGAGGAGGAAGAATATCACAACAGGTTAGCTGGCACATCACTTCCCTTTGCCAATAATAAAAAAGAATTTTGTTTTGTTGGTTCACAACTAAGAAGAGTATAGCTTAGAAAGAGAGCATCACCCCCTAGCAATCAATCTAACAAATGCTGAGTATTGTAACAGGCAAAAAATCCAGCATGAATGGGGTAAGTTTAGTAACTATTAAGTGCTCCTCTGCTTGAATTAATCTTCCAAGTAACTTCTTAACTGTTTTGGGACAGTAGCGACATACTGAAGTGCTTAAAGACCATGCACGTACTTAAGAAGTTAAGTTTTGTGATTTGTCAATATGACAAAAATTACTACTGATTAGAGTAGGAATTCTGTCATCAGGAAC
>VXBL01004000.1:476089-608554 GCA_013400195.1 Aramus guarauna | reverse complement strand
GGGGGGCGGGGGGGGGGGGGGGGGGGGTGGGGGTTGGTGATTTGGGGTGGGTTTTTTGTTTGTGGGGTTTTTTTTTCCAGAAAAGAAAGCCCCACATACATACAACTTCGTTACTAATCCAATTTCTTGGTACTTACAAGAATACCTAGGTAATACAGAAATTACTTTTAAAAACTACTTTATATTATTTATATATATTACATATAATATTTATATATTATTTATATATTTATTATTTATACTTGCATGCATACAATCCACATCTTACCTGAAAAGAGCACTGAAAGCGTACCCACTGCAAAGCAGAGAGGAGCTCATCAGCAGGGCAGGCTACATTGCTCTGTAGGTGATGTGCAGTGTTCCCTGCAGATCAGACAAGCACTAGTTCTCCAGAAGGAGCATAACTGTCCCTCTCCTGCTCCATTACTGCCCCTTGCTTTCTTTTCCCTACGTTAAGTAGGGAGGGAAGGCAGTCTGAAGCTTGTTCCCTTCACTGCAGACCCCAGGGCTTTTCTCAGAGACCCTAGGGATAGCAAAGGCTGGTAACCAGGCACTGAACCTCTCCTCACAGAGCATAGGTTCTTCACCACCATCTCCCAAACTGAAGGGCTAGCCTGACAGCAGACACCCAAATGATGTGGCACAGGTCAGGACTCCAGAGCTATAAGAAACCTTAGCCGCTTCCCCCCCATTAGCTCCCTAAGGAGTTGAGGAGGGGCAAGGGGCTGGAGGTGCTAATTTGTAATCTGCTGACAGACCTGCACCTACCTCGGCACAGCCACCCCATCAGCAGCCTGACCCACATTGCTGGGGAACTAAGCTTTCTGCTTTCTCAGATGTAATCCATGAATGAAATACATGGAAAATACAGTAATTCCTGCCTGTGTCTTTATTTTATTATCTTAACTATAAATCTTGTATGTTTAAGATTACAACATGAAGAAAATGTTAGTAAAAGCTGCTTGTGACATCAGAATATACAGAAATAAACCTCTCAGACAATGAATGTAATTTGTTGGTGATAAGAATGAATCAACACATCTAATAAGGAACACATGATGCTAAGAGTAAACTGAGCATGCACATACACAAGCTGATGCTCATCTGGTTAGATTTTGTGGCTAATTTCATATGTTCAATTATGATGACTGAAGCACAGGTAAGACAAAAACAGATCAGAGGCAAAATTAGCCTGAAGAATCATTAGCAGCAACAATATGCTTCCATTTATCCAGAGAGAAAATTAAGCTTTAAGCGCATCTGCCTGAGATCACTTGATGAAGCATGGACTGATCCAATTAAGAGAAATGGCACAAAGGAGGAGGCACCACATAAGTGCAACCACTTTTGAACTGTAGACTGTAATCCATGGTCTAGGTGCTATATTGGATGATGATACTCCAGCTGCCTTGGCAAGCTGAATGACAAACCTTTTATTACTTCCTTCCTACACTGTTATGCCTATAAACTCGCTTGATTATTAATGGAATAATATTTGTTACAGTAGGCTACCATGGTTAAATCAATACCAAGTGTCTTGGAAAGACACCACAGCTGAATCTCTAATTAAGTAAGATATTTTGTTCCTTTCAAATGAGACACTGTTTGAGTAGTACGGTAACAGTGCCTTGTTCTGTTCAAGGCTGTCTATAATTAATAATCTCAATGATCAAAGGAAATGTGATCCTAAGAGAAAATTGCTTTTGAGAATCCCCAGGTATTAAGTACCAAGAATTACTTTTCAATCTGTTCTGCAGTCTCTCAGAACAGTAGGTTGGATGATGCCCTTTGGGATCATAAAACAAGCCCTGTCATAGAGCTCTGTAAAAAATGCTCCCAGTGAGATAGTCACTAGATATTTATCATGTATTAATTATTTGCATCAAATCTTACTTACTGTTTTCCTGGCCAGACCTTTATTATTACACAGATCTCATTTATTTATATGGCATAACGTAGTGCAAAGCAGGGTCAGGATGTTGCCCTATCATGTACTCTGTATTGGTAAACCTGAACTGGTATCAGTATGAGAAAGATCCTTCCCCCAAAATTGAGTATTCTTTCTGGGTTTTTGCCATTGTATGGCACCAAAATTTCTTTAGATAGAGAAGGGTTCTTGATGTCAAGCTGCGGAGGCTCTAGTTCTCTTATCTTCCACTCCCCAGCCACTACACCACCCAAGCTCTCCCCCTGTCTAAAGAACAGATTTATGTTCTTTGTGACAAAGAATTTCACTGTCACTGCCACAGGGATGGCTCAACCTTATATCCAAGGGAATAGCAGGCTAGAGCATCTTTACTGAGCTCTGGATCAATTTGTGGAGAGTGAGCACTTCAACACAGCTCTGGAGGCATTTGTGTTACCCTGACGAGCCGGTGCCAAGAGGGACCGTGTGTCCTGGGGCTACAATTATTGCAGGCTCACTTACCACAGAGTTACTGTAACTTCCCATTGCTGCCCTGTGAATCTAATTCTGCTTTGGATCAGGCCTCAGAGGAAGAAAAGAAGAATGCCTGGAAAAAAATCTAAGGCAGAAAAGTGAGAACTAGGAAAGGAAGGAGAGACAAGGAGTCACATCTCCCTCTTACATAAATTAAACAGAGGAAATAGAGGAGAATATTAGCAGAGAAATAAAATCATAAAAAAAGAAAACCTCCAAGAAATGACACCACTATACTGATTGCTACTGGATAGTGTTTATTTATTTATGGTTTTAAATTTTGTATCATTTCACTGGCAAAAATCTTACTGCTCTAATTTTGATGACGGCTTGCTGGATACCTCTTCATTTATAGCAGATATTTAATTCCCTAGTGGCAGGTGTTTTTATTATAAAACACACCACCACATTAGGCTTATAGAAACAATTTGCCTTGTAGTGATATTCGTACAACACAAGAGGCTTATTATTTAGCTTGTTCCCCAAGGACGGCTCCTGGGCATACCCTGATGCTGGTGAATATTCTAGGCTTGCTTTACTTCTACAATGAAGCATGTTACAAAGGTTTCAGAGAAAGGCATCCCTAGTTATAGAGTGGGTTTTCAGTACCTTCTCTTGCTCTTCCTTTGGGTCAGTCACTCCTCCTCAAAGGACACACGCACACTGGAGAGTGAGATCAAGAGATTCCCTGAGATCTCTGACTCTGCACGGCTCATGCTAGTGCAGTTGGTCTAATTCTCCTGTGTTATAGGATGCTTGCACAATGCTTTGAGCCTGGAAAGTGCTTTGAAAGCACTAACACTTCAGTGTAAGGCTTTAAAAAAACCCAAACAAACATGTCCTTCTTCTCCATGTCTGGCACATGTAGGTTTGCAGCTTGAGATTTTCTTAAGAACCAGTTCAATTTGAAAGGTACAGACAGGGAGCAGCAAGCATGGGCTGCTCTGCAAGGGAGGGGAAGCTGGGAGCTGAGCCTGACAGCAGGACAGGCAGGGCAGGGCAGTGGCCGACCTTGAAGAGATCAGTCCTACTGGACCTGAGCAAGGCAGGCAGAGCAGGTGATGGCAGCCGGGGTTAGCCACAGTCCAGTGACTGCCACACAAGTCTATAGTGATGCTGCAGTCAAGAAGTCAGGATGAGGCCCAGTTCTAGGGCACAGTAACCAGGGTCAAGCTGTGGTCCAGTGACCACCAGGCAGGTCCATAGTGAAGTCAAGCCCAGCTCTGGGTCCAGAACAGTGGAGCACAAGGCCAGGCGGATGCCAAGGGTGAGAGCCTGATCTTAAAAGTAGCTTCCAAGCAAAGGAGGGTCAGGTGCCAGCTGAGGCTTCATAAAGCCATGGAGCTGTGCTATCACTATTGACCCTGGCAGCCAAATCCCCAGGAGAGGGGACATGCTCTGGGCCTGACAGGCAACAAGCTTCAGTAACATCCTGCACCTGCGTTGTGGGCAACCACAAAAAACCAAAGATGAGCTTGTGATCCATCACCTCAAGTGAGCTTTGGGATAAAAGGGCAGCCTGACATACTGCTTTTCTGTGAGGAAAGGCTCCTGATACTTTGAGATAGAACAGAGGCTTTCATGTTGTAGAGACATAAGCTGCTTTAAAAACAACTTTGGCTATGGCTATGCTGCTAAATGATCTGGCACTTCTGGGGATGATGTATCACATTACTGAACCAGTATTTGTTAAAGTTTTCAAAAATCAGGCATAAAAATGAGTTTATTAATAAATTATAGCTCCAAGGTTGGGTTTTTTACTGTTATGGTAATGTCGCAGACAAGGAAGGGAAATTGTCACTTCAATAGAGCATCTGGGCTAGTGTGACTCATACAGCCTTGAACCCTCTGAGAAAGTCATCAAGTGACTCACCTAGACAAGTGCTATGACATAAAAATATGCCAGGGCTGATGAGAGCAGGAGGTCTAGCAGCACTGTGTGGCCTGGCAGTGTCAAAAGCTCAGTGTACTTTGCTGTGAACACCACTACACAGCTGAGTCATCGTGTTCTGCTGCAAAGTGAAAGGCAGCCAAATGAGCTGCATAAATAACCATGCAATAGAGCCAGCTCCTTACCTGAGTGCAATGGTAAACATCAAGCTGAGGATTTGCTTTGTAGATACCAGTAGAGTAAGAATTCTGATTTTCCCAGAAACCTCCAGAAAATCATGAATACCTCTCATAGAAATAGTTTCTGTTGTCCCACAAACTCAGTTCAGTCCAAGTTCTCATGTGACAGAGAAGACAATGTGACCTGCAGTTGCTATTCTCTTGGCTTTTATTTAACTTTAATTCTTTCATTTGATTACACTGCATTGCTGTCAGGTGCAATCACTTTCTGGAGTGTCATCAAGTGAGGGCTTGGCCAGTCCTCTCTAGGATTGTTGTATGGACAAGGAGAGGGTGGTGGCTCTTAGGGAAAGGTGGAGCTGGTGGAGTAACATCTTTGCAGGTTATTTAGTGTGTTGGGGGTGGACATAGAGTTTTGCCATTAATCAGCAAACAGTTCTTGAAATCAGGGGAGAGGAAACCATGACGGAGTGAGGAATCTATGTGGACTGAAACTAATAATTCCATATCATGTAGCTTAGAGTCTTATTAGGATCTGCTTCTAAGCTTTGGAAATAAAATGTTGTAAAACCATAAAACAAATTCATTCTTGCTCTGTTACAAGTCAGTAAATTCTTTTAGAATGCTACAATATGGTTTGTTTGCAGGTCAGGAAAGCTACCACAGACATGTCAGAGCCACGACCATGGCAGAGCCTCACTGTTACATGAAACTAGTGTTCAAAAGACTAGCCCTCTGCAAAAGTCCCTGTTATAGCCTCCTTCTATTGGGCCTGTGACTATTTTTATCTGTATGAGGTCAGTGAGGGCAACTTGCGCAGATCATGATCACATCATTGTTCTTCACCCATCTCAATGTTAGGATCTTGGCCCTGTTGGTAGCTGCCTTCAACACAGGAGCTCAGCAGGAGAGCAGACGGAAACTCTGGTTGTGCCAGTCGCCCCAGTTAGACTCTAGCCTGTCCCAAAATACAGGAGCTGCGACTTTTCCCAAGCAGCCTCTAAATCCCAGTTGGTAATTAGCTCACACACAGCTAATTGTAGGTGATTTCTATGGAAAAGACTAGTAAATAACAGAAAGGGCTGGAATGTGAACTCCTCTACAAAGTTCACACTGGAAGAGAATGACCTTGCTTTCTCTGTACTCACTGTGCATCGTAGCCACACTGAAGCTTTCTTCCGACTCCCGTGGCATTTAAATCATGGTGTGCTGCATTTCCAGCAACACAGTGCTGATCTGCCACAGGGCTGATTGCTTTTTTAAAGTCTGGGGAGACAGGAGAAGCAGCATCATGATTTGATATGAGAGTACTGTTACATAGCATGAAACCGAAAGCGTGTGAGAGAAGGACTATGCATTCAGCAAGCCTGGAGGGACAGCATGCACCCCAGTGGCTACGGATATCAGTGTGATGCTAGTCTAAAATTGGAGCTGATCTTGCTGTTCTGCTGCATTTTGTTGGCTTCAGCAACGTTTAGTTCTCAGCTGTATACTGAGAACCTACTGGAGGCAATCTCAACATCTGCACACATCAGTACACAGCTTTGCACCTAGAAACTTTAAAGCATTCATTTCCTTAAAGACTTCAAAGCAGAGCCTAGTGAGCCAGCTGGGAAAAAATAAATCTATAAAAACTCTTCTGTGTTTTCTCATGGTTTTTGCCCCCATTCTAGTATGTTAAAAAACATCATTTTCTGAATGTGCATTTTGCTGCTAGAGGTTTTTGCTGTGCAGAAGGGATACGGTGCATCTGATATAATGTGCCTTGATGGGATCTTCTGGTTATCTGAATGCGATAAAAACAAGCGCTTGTGGAGACTATGTCGAACAGGGAGTCATCAAACCCTGGCTGTGAACATATGCCTGTGTGATACACCTGACAACAACATTTTCCCTATGATTTACTAGTGTAGTACATTTGACCAATGAGCATATACACATTTTCTTGAAGCCAACATTCAAGTGTGACTTACAGAGGGAAAATCTAATTTCCTGAAGTGCAGGACTTTGCAAAGTGGAGGTGAAAATATAACTCACCAGAAGAGAAATTCTTGCCCCATGTTAAAGGTTGGTATGATGAATTTCTAGCAATCAGGGCTTTAAACCGATTCAATTTTGACTCACAGGAAGAAATCACACCTGGGTCAGTGTTACAGACATTTGAGGTTATATTTTAAAATCACAGCATCTTTATGCAATACTCTATACTGGAATCGCTGCTGTAGGCTGTTTTCATAGTAAGAAAGGACAGAAGCAATGAAGCGGAGGGTAGAGCCACAGATAACGGAGACTGAAGAGGATGCCTTCTAATGGCTTTCAAAAGCAAACAACACACGGACACAGAATTTAGACCTGAAGTCAATTTTGTACTTAATTTTTAGCCCCTCTACTCCAAGCTCAGTAGATCAATGATTTAGCAGCATTGGCAGCATTTCTGACTGCTTTTTCTTTCCCGTGTCAGTAGCCGAGCACAGTGGTAGCACAGCTGCTCGCATGGTCTGACCCAGATGAGATCTCAGTGCTGCAAGTCAGCAGCGTCTGCGTGAGGGGCAGCGTCTCCCAGCTCAGCCGAGCCCCCAGCTCCTTGCTGAGGCTGAATTCAGCAGGAGCCAGGAGCTCAACTGGAGGCAGGAGCCTCTGTCTTACACACAGGCAAAGTGCCACAAACTATTTCCAGGCTCCAGAGAAGCTCTGAGACCTTGTGTCTCTCAAGGCGAGATTTGGCCTCTTCAAGAGGCAACAGCTTCTTTGCATTGTATTTTCCACTATTTGGAATTCAGACAGAACCAGGAGCAACTGGATTTCACCCAAACTCACAAAGAGTTGTATGCTCTGTTATTCCCTTTGTGTTCCTGAACATGCCCCTGTGCATGCAGAGAAGTAGTGAGACTGTGCTTTGGTCTTTCTGCAACCCTTTTCAGCTCTGGCACCATTTCCCTTGTTACTTTGCCAAGGTGTACGTTTTAGCCTTCCTTGTTAGCATAGCTGTGAATACCGGTGGTATCTTTCCAAGCAAGCATTGCTCTCATTTTTCCACTTCCCCAGCACCACTTACACCCCTCACTGGGTTCATGTATCAGGTTTGGAAATGCCAGATTATGCTCCCATCAATTTTAAAAGGCTTGATGCTGCCATCTTTGTACCTCTTGGGAGCAAGGCAGGAGCAACACCTTTCACAAAAGCATCACAAATCCACCCGTCCAAACAAGTTCATCTAGGTGTGCTGAGAAACCTCACTAAGGGCAAGCAATACAGGATAACATTTTAAAGTATAAGCCATAATTCACACCCCTAACTAAACCACTGAGGTTTTCTCTCTTTATTTCTGAAAAACTTTTCATCTTACAGAAGAGATCTTTTCACACATGGCTCTGTATCCTGAGTTATATGCTGAGGATGTCCCCAACTTTAATGAAGCCCTAAGAGCAGTGCAGGCGGGAAAGGTATTGATTGAATCCTTGTGACAAACACATTTAACCTGCAGAATCACCAAATCTTTCCTCTAAGCAATCAAGTTTATTACCTAAATAAAATTGTTTCAGATTTTAAGCACAATAAATTTTCCACGTTCTTTGCCTCTAAAGAGTGGATAGAAAGGCAAATTTGAAGCCAGCTCCCGGGTTCCCACCACCATATATCGCTGTTTTTACTTACCTGCCCATTTATCTCCCTTGTCCCTGTGTGGAGGAATCCTGTTCTGTAGTACTAAGAATAAATTCTGCTGTGTGAATTCAACTAAAAAGAAATTTCATCACTTCTAAAGGAAGAAGGAATACCTCATTACTCATGTCTTTGCTCTTCTGCAGACTTAGAAGATAAGAATGTGGAGACATACCATGAACCTATTAAAAAGGGAAGTTATATTCAGATAGAGTATATACAGTAGTGGGGATTGCACAGCAGAAATCAGTTCAGTTTCTACATCAGTGTCTGCATCATTTACTGTAATGGATATCAGCTTCCTTCTGGGCCTGATAAGCTGCTGTTCTGCATCTTACACAAACAGAAATATCTGTGCATAGAAAAAGCACAATGATCACTATGCACTATCAACTTAAACTGCAGTGCTGTGGTGCTGAACGTAAAGCAGCAGCAGATAAACCCTTTTATTCACATTAGAAACCAGTCTGTTTACATTGCTAGTAGCACCATGCCTTGATGCCCAATTGAACAAAAATCCTCCACATTCAATCTGTAGGAGTCCCGTTGAGTTCCTGGGCGTCATTCTCTTCCTGTTCCCAGCAGAGACACTAGGCGATGATGCAAAATAAAGTGGGAGCCAAAAAATATTTACTTTTAGAAGTAAAGAAAGCATTTACTTCGTTTTCGAGATGTTTGTTTTATTTGTCCACTGCTGGCAACACAAGTCACAAGCGAATGAGCAGCACCCACTCCCCCCTTTTCTCGAGCACCCTCGCACTAGCTGGGAAGCAGCCGTGTGTGTGCGCACGCCAAGAGAGCGCCTTTGAACTAGCACACCTCACCGCGGCATGATAAAACGGTCGTTGCATGGCTGCTTTGTAGGAAAGCCTGTCAGATTGTTGCTGGGCTTAGTACAATCAGTCAGCACTGCTGTAAGGACTGCGGCTGCTGAAGTGCTCGTGGGGTAAGGAACTCTGGGATGGCACAAAGGTAAAAAGGCAGCAAAGGAAAATGACAGCAAACAGTAATGTCCTTCATTCTTGGGGGACAGCAGCACGTTAGTGTGAGCTTGCAGAAATGTTTGGAGAATAGAGAAACGGAGACACTGATTTAATAACCAGTTCTGTGATTCATAATTTGAATCATATAGAGCTTTAAGCATAAAGTGTTTCCTAAACAACATTTTAAGATTTAAATGCTATTCAGGTGTAACTCTTATGCTAATATACAATACTTCTGCTTCAGAAAATAAGTTCATTTACTTTCCTTGGTTTTGCTGATACAAATGTACTTGAAAACAAAATTGGCTTTTTTGATAGAAATGGAATATTTGTGCAACTGCCTTTTTTCTTTTCTGCCTGTGTGCGGTGGTGGTTACTATGGTAATAATCGTGATTCAAGATTTAAAGCCTGAAAGTGGTTTCTATAACAACATGCTAGGATGTTTTGAACACACAATTGAAGTTGAAGATTCAGGATTAACCCTTTATGACCACAATACTTGTGGACACAACGACAAGTGCTTGCTTGTTTGGCAACACTTTGTTCATACCTTCCCAAGGTACGCTGGTTCATTGAACAGGTTGAGTAGTAATTCCAGCTGTGGACAGCACAGGTCAGGTCCAGGAGCTGGCACTTCTGTCCCAGGTGAAGCTTGCAAAGGAGAAAGGCACCACAGTAACTACAAGACGCTCATTACATTAAAAAATTAAGACACTCAACAAAACTTTTGAGAGATGGGCAGGGGAGGGATAAAATAGCATTAGGGCAATGTTTATGAAGTTTGAGACTTTGGCAATCAGAACTGTGTGGAAAACCTGAAATTATCTATTCACAGAGAATCTCGATGGAAAAACTATTCTGAGGGCTAAGATAGCCCCTTACCTGGCTCTGTTTTATTCAGAATGGCATGGTTTCGTGTCCTTTTCTACCCCATCTGCCAAACGCTGATCCACAAACACATCTCTGCCTTTCAGACCATAGTGAAGGTATCTGGTCCCAATCTCTGTCACTGTCAATTACGCAGCTGTGCTCATCTCTTCCCTAGTTCTTCAGGATACATCAAGACTGAATATATACGCACTACCCCAACTTTCTAAGGCTGTCTTTGCAAGGAGGTTGTTGTCAGTGATGCACTGTATTTTCTGTGTCACGGTGCACTGCAGATAAGCTGAGATATGCCTCATTATACCAAAGCCAAGCCTTCTTCAATACAGCACTAAATGCCTTGGGCAATATTTTAATATTTCCAGTTAAATGCTAATTATTTTAAGATCTCACTAAAGTCATAGAGCTTGATATTTTAGTGACACAGATTTGCACACTTGTTTTAAAATCCCAGGGGCAAGTTTTAAACAAGAAATGAACACAAGCATTGAAGGTTCTCGTTTCTAACTCCAGACACTGGGCTATCTAGATGCTTGCTACCGACATGTTATCCCATGACCTCTTTAGTGGGCTTCTTTGATCATAAGGTAAGCCTTCAGTTGAGAACAAATGCTGTATGCTGTTGTTGAGTCAACAGATGGCAGACTGAAGTAATAGCACTAAGTGAAGCAATGGTTCCTTCAGTTATTCCAATGAAGTTTTATTTTTCTGACCACAACCAAGATGTCAATTATATAAGCTATTTAGCAAATGAAAAACAACAAAAGCCCACACCCAACACACATTTTCTAGGCTGTTGGTTGTGTTTTTTGGTTTTTTTGTTTTTTAAAACACTTTTTTTTTTGCTATTGTAATTAGCTCATTTTTTCCTTAGGAGTATTTTTAAAGTTTCATTTCTCAACTCATAGACCAGCATACTGTTCTTTTTTCTATCCATTTCTTTCCAAAATATATGAGTTAATAAAAAGTCAGATTTTGCTGTGAAATGCTTTATCTGCATTAGCTGCTGTAGCTTCCTAGTTTTAATTCAAACATGAATTAATAACTCTGTTAAAAAAAAAAAAAAGGGGGGGGAAAAAAAAGAAAGAAGTCCTCCTCAAAGCACAGTAATCAATGTCATCATCAGTGTTGATGACTATATGGGTATCAAGAAGTTCTCAGAGTTATTTTTTTCTAGAAAATAGACTGTCTCTGTTAAGAAGGTCAGAAAATCTCCGCAGCATATGTAAAAGACCCTGAAGCTGTTAGTGTCGAGAGCTTTTGTGAAGCTTAGAGTCCTCTTCAGGGGAAGAGGGCAAATTTGAAGAATAGCATTGCAAATTGCAGGCAGTCTTCAGGCATGATGAGATGATCAGCAAAGTGCATGCATGACCACAGTCAAATGAACTCCAGTTAATAACAATGTGCTTAGCAGTGATCGAAATTTGATTTTAAATTCTGCTGCTGATCATGATATTTCACCAACTTGTAGGGAGAATCGTGTCCAGAAAGAAAAAGTCTTCGCTGAAAGACATTTCTGCCAACAGCCACCCAGCACAGTTTGCTCTGTTTTGTTTGTGGGCTTTGAATGGCTGAGATTGCTAATCAGATTCTCAGAATTGGGAATCATCAATTTACTTTACTTTTGATTTTACCAACTTAAGAAAACAGAATCTTTTGAAAAGCACACATGAACTCTCTATCTCTCCCAACCTAGCCTCTCAAAAAAAAAAAAAACCCAACCAAATTTTCATGAAAAGTATAAAGATGAGCTTTTCAAAATTACCTGCTTTACTGAGGAACAGTAGTTTCCTTGTCAGGAGTCAGATGGTCTCTGCCAAATTGCTTTGGCCCTTTCATGCTCTTGCCCTGTTTATGTTAACTTTCCCATTAATTTTATTTTACCCTCCTATGCTCATTGTCATGCACTTCCAATACCTAAATTCTTTTGTATTACTTCAGTGGTATCTGATCAGTAAGAAGTCTTTACCAGATCAAAATCATGCATTTTCAGTGCTGATTAATTATAGGAGATCAATTATTCATACACTAACAACATCACTTTAATGAATGTAAGTAACCTTATCCAAGAGGAAAAAAAAAAATGCTCTTTCCCAGCATTTCTTAGATTTAATAGTTTGCACCAAGTCTGTAAAGATGCGGTATTGACATGTTTCTGGTAGTACTGATGATTTGCCAGCAGATGGCAAGCTTTACTGCAAAAACTTTTACTGCCAAACCTCTCATCTGCATCAAAAGGATTTATCCATGGGGTAAAATACTTGGCACTAATTCCTCTAGTAATTAATGTACCAATGTTTATAAAGAGACTGATAATTACCTCAAGTGTCAGTCAGCGTAAATCCAAAGTGATCAGTATTTTGTTTCCATTTTTCTAATGCTACATACAAGTTTTAAGACTCTGTCAGAACAAGTGACTGCTGAAGTGACCTTAATGGCTTAAGAATGAAAATGCCTCCTGTGTATCTGACTTAGACCATAAGGCCTTTTCAGGTTATCCCTCTGCAACCTTACCAAAAATCAAGCCCCCCAGAATACCGAAACATTTCTGCCTTCTTTCTGGAAATGTAGTAGAGAATATTCTTCAACCATGAGCTCAAACTGAGCCAGCCTTTGTGTTAGACACCACCATACTCTGCCACATCACATAGCAGAGCATGAGGGAGTTCAGCTTCCACATGCTGTGATCTTCCTGTCTCATTTCCACATAGCTCTCAATAGGTTCCCAAATCCATCCTTCCCCATCACTCCAGAGCAGCAGGGCAACCGAGTTTCCACGGGGCAGAAAGGGAGGTAGTGTAAACAACTTGTCTCAAAGAGGAGGAAAATGGTGCTCTAACTAGCAGTCCAGGATCCAAGGATTTCCTGAAGCACTCATGTCATTTAGGAACATGACTTTTCAAAAAAAAAAAAAAAAAAAAAAAAAAAAAAAATTCCCNACACAGGAATGTCCTGGTGACCTGCATACCATTTGATAACCACAATATGACAATTGCATACCCTTTGACGACCACCTTTTTGAGCTGCAGTTTTGCTGCTGGGGAAAAACTACTGCATAGCAGCCCTAACAAAAACTCCTAGTCCTAGTCTTTAAATCACAAGTAAGCTGAAACTCAACAGTGATCAACATCTCTGCGAAGACCTTCAGAACTCTTGTGTTCCTGAAGAACAATACAAATAATAAAAAACATGGCACAGTGCATTAGAATGAAGATAAAACTCCAAAAGCCTTATTACTTCAGTGTAAACTTGTAGTACAAATCAGACAAAAGCATCCTCTAGGGAGTATTAGATTTATTGAATTGTCTGTTGGCAATTTCTGCATAATAAATTTGTTTTATAAATCCAGAGGAGTTGAAATTAAGATACTAGTTAAAAAACCTGGGGAAGGTTTTCTGTTTCATGTTTTTCCCATTGTGGTGTCACCTTGGAGACAAATTGGTTACCTTCACTACAGACTGTGCTTTTAGGGCTTGCTTTCCTCTTCTCTCATTTTCCATCCACTATTACTGCCTCAGAGAAGCTTTTAAACCAGTGCTCAAAGCTGGTATGTTGCTATCAAAACTGCAGACTGGCAAATGCTTCAGTTTCTCTCACACGAAGTCATTACAACAAATTGAGTTGTTGCATCCAAATTATCTCTGGAAAAGCAGTAATAATTAACTAAATTGCTTCTCATGTCACAGTGGTTCTACTTAAGGAGCACTTGAATGATTGACCTCATCTCTTGTAGTTTACACAGTACAATAGTTAGATAACATTATAACTTAATCATAAGTTAATTTCTTCAAATTTGCAATGTTTCTTCAAACGTGCACTTTTAATGAATTTTAAAAAGGTAGACAGATGGGAAAGAAAACCCTTTAAAGTTGTGCAATCCCAAGAAAAATGTGGGTTGCAAAAGTTCTTAAGGAACAAAGTTTTGCTCATTTTTAACTGTAATTAATAGATTGCAGTAAGCTCTCTATTATCCAGGCTAAAGAAAATAAACTAAACACACGGGTAACATGCAAAATTATATAAACTAGGACACCAGTACATACGTGAGGGTGTGTTGAGGAGAAAGGTCTGTCATACTGCTGACTGTGGAGCAAGTCAATACAACATTCCCCAGCTGTGAGCTGGGGAAAGTACAATTGCAAAACTGAGCATTAACAGGTTTGGGGCCGGTCATTTTAAAGGCAGGCTAAATCAGAAGTACTATTTTTGTCCTGTGCTCCTTCAAAGAACAGAAGGTAAAGCTCCAGTTCTTGTCCTGCTAATCAATTTTTAGCTCTTTATCAGGTCTATCTTAGCCTGCATTAAATAAAGACAATCTTTACCAAGAAAAGACCGTATCTTTTCTAGATATTTCTCCTCTGCATCTCTGGTATATACGAGCATGAGAACAGCTAAAAATAGTTCAAACAAAAACATTTCTCAGGTTTTACTTATACATGCAACACCCCAAAAGAAACAATCAAGAAACTATTTCTATGTAACCCTTAAGACCAGTGTTAGTTTAAATCACAATGTCACTCTTACTATTGATGTTGCTACATAAATCTCTATTCCGCTTGTTCAAACAAGTATTAACTAGGTATTTGACTCAGTAAATGTACCTATTTATGAGCATCGAGTTCATTCAGATTGGTGCTTTTTATTTTCAGAGGCACTGCTGCTCCTGCATACACCACAAGTCAGAAGGCACAACAATGAAGCAGGGATAAGGTTTCCAACCTCCCCATTTATTATCATAGGGTCATACCTACATAAGCTGCCAAAGCCTTTCTTTACCCACTTCCCCTTCCCCGGAAAAAAAACAGTTAAATTATGTTACGTATCAAAACACATATTATGAAAAGGCACCCTCATCAATCAGTTTGTATTCTCTGACAAACCCCAGTGGTTGGTTGGTATCTTCAGGTGACCAACCCTAGCCTCTCACTTTCGCAGCCAACCAGGGATCTGTCCCAGGACTTTATCAGCATTGGACTAAGCCATTATTGATAAGCATCTCTTCATGCTGCTTCTCTTTCAGTGCCCCATCTCCTTCTCTATAGTGTCCACCCTCCTGAATGACAGTTCCAAGAACCAGGAAAAAATTAGAGACTAGCGGTAGATGGGTCTGAATTTCTCAGAGCAGGTCAGTTCATCCACAACACCATTTGCACAAACATATGCTGTTCTGCCATTCATTTTCAAATAACTGCTGTAGAAGACACATACCTGTCGTATTTCCAAACAAGACTCCAGAATAAAAGTATAAAGCAAAGGAAGAAAATAGGATGTTTACAGAACTCTCATATAGATTGTTTAATGCAACTTTCATTCTCCAGCCCACTAGTCTTTCCCTTCTGAATCACTACCTTCTCTCCAAAAGGAACATTCAGCTTTATTTCATAGATCGTTGGCCAAAATATGACCGAGATTTTTCCCCTCCTATGATACAAATAATTTTTTTCTCTAGCAATATGTAAAATATTTGTTTACAGTTTTATCTTCATATTTTGAGGAATGTCACATTAGAAGTCTGATGGTATTCAGATGTTCAATATTAGTAGAGGATCTCATATGGTGAAAATCAGTTGCAAAAGAAAAAAATTGTACTAGATAGAACTCTTCTTATACTGCAGATTTTTCCAATTTGATCAGTAGGAATTAAAATACTATATGTGCATTTGGCTTTTTAGGTCAGTATTTCAATGGTCCCTGTCTTCTAGATGATTTATGTCAGTAAATAACTACTTGCCTGTCTTCTCTCTGTTAATCACCATCTATGAGGTTTGATCTGCCATTGTTTCATTTTACTAGCACAGTATTTGGAGGCAGCTGCAGGAGTTCTTCCACTCAGCATTCAAAAGCTTGACCTTTAGAGGTCTAGAGCAAACACCCCATTTGCAATCACCCCTTTGGGTCTTACCATCTCCACAGCCTTGAGTCAGTTTGTATGTGAGTAACAAAATTCTCAAATGCTGCAGGATGTGTACTGATGATTAACACCGTTTCCATACCAAAAGAATGGCAAGTCATGACAGAAGCAACATGACATCGTAAGATGAATTCAGTGATCAATAGAGCCCCATTGCACTCTTCACCTATGTCTGTGCTGCATGAGGGAGACCTGATTATAACACACACACAGGTATACAAGCTTCAGTCTAGCTCACTTGATATTGCCAGGGAAGCTGTGATTGCAGAGGATTCAGCCCAGGTCAACACACCTACCTCAGGCATTCAGTGTTTGACACCTTGCTGCCATTGCTTAGTATGTCTAACACTGAATTGAAGGCAGCAGGCATATACCTGCATATGTATGCTATGCTTATCTGAATACAGCCACTTGTTTTGTTATGGAAACAATTAATCATGATTAAAAAATTATACAGTTTCACAGCAAAATTCTTGTTTTCTTTTACTAGAAAGAACACCCTTCACTACTTTCACTGCTTTAACTGTCTCAGTGTTTCTCAGTTGTGCATTATGAACAATGCTCCTAACAGCTCACTCCTCCTTGGCTGGGAAGTGAGAAGTAGCTGTTGTTATTGTCAGCCAGTCCTTACAGGAGCAAGGCAACTCCAAGTGGCCTTTAATTACAGCCAGGAGCTCAGTTCCTGGAAGGTAAAGAACATGTTTACACTGTGTTCACCATGTCCTTCTAGCCTCAGAGGCTGGAAGACTCTCAGAGGGCTATTTTGAATCTCAGGTGTTTGGGAGATTCTTTGTGGCAGAAATGCTGTACAGCTGTCAAATTACTATTTATAATCAGGAAGTCAAAAACAAAGTGCATGATGGTTTGAACCACTTACTTGAGCTATAACTGCACTTGAGTCATTTAGCTTTGTTGAATTCTAATACAAAAACCTTCCACTACAAAAGAATACAAAGTGGTATTGAACTGAAAAATGTGGTTCAACTCCTTTTTCTAGTAAAAAAAAAAAATTGTCTTAAATATACCTAAATGTATTCCATATTATTGGATATCTGTTGGCAACCACCAATATTGTTGCAACTGTACTCTTAATATAGTGTTAAGCAATCCTGACACTCCAAGCCATGGTTGTTGGAAGAGGTGAGAACAGGAAATTACAACCTACTCACATTTTCATAATTGTTTTCGCTTCACATTTATTAGTCTACTAATATGCATCATACAGTTACCAGCACTGGTTTCTTCTCAACAGCCAGCAATTGGAGCTGTTGGTTTTGAAGCACAGTTGCTTTAAGAGTTGCACTTCTTTCACTCTTGGTTACTCCCCGGGCTGTGGAAGTCCTCAGGATTTTTTGTGCTTCCTTTCTAGAGTCACTTTGCACAAGGAATGATTCCAGGTGCCTGTCAAACTCTTGCCAAAAGAACTCTACATGCATTGCTGGTCATAAAGACGATACTTGCCGTTGTGCAGATGCATCAGTGGACAGCGTGGAGGAACTCTGCAATAAAGCCTCTGATCCTTGCTCCTCAAACCCTTGTCTTCAAAATGCTACTTGTTTAAGCTCTGCTGGAAACCTCAGCTTTACTTGTGAGTGCCCTGCCGGGTATAATGGACCTACCTGTGAAATAGCCATCAGCATGTGTGACACAAACCCTTGTGAGCATGGAGGCACTTGCCAAAACAGCCTGGCTGGGCCCACCTGCCTTTGTAGTGCAGGATACACAGGTACACTCTGCGAAATGGATTTTGATGAATGCATTTCTGAACCATGCCACAATGGAGCAGTGTGCAGAGATGGAGTTGATGAATATTCCTGCTACTGCGTCCCAGGCTACCAAGGCAAGCACTGTGACCTGGAAGTGAATGAATGTGTGTCAGATCCGTGCCTGAATGGGGCAACGTGTCTCAACCAGATAGGACAGTACGATTGCATCTGTCCACTTGGGTACACAGGTAAGCACTACTAAAACAACCTTTTCTTTGTGTTACAGAGAACCATCATAATTCATGTTCCAATTTCAGCTCTCCCACCCACACACTTATTTAGTCATCTCTCTATTACCACCTTGCCTTCAGCATCAGCACCAGTGGCTGTTGGTGCATGATGGGTTACCCTATCACTGTGAACTACTGGCATCAGACAGGGAAGGATTAAAGAAATCTCACATTTACCAAAACACTACAGAGCAGTTTCGTGAACATCAAGCTATGCCACAGGGCTAGGTTAGCTTTCTTTTTAAAAGAAACATTCTCAAAATGCATGTCCTCAGAGTGCTATACATAGTTTTCGGTCCTCAGACAAAACCTATGCTTGACAGGGTTAAAAATTAGATCCAATTAGATTTGCTTGATTTGCTAATCATGACAAACTGTACTCTTAAACCTATACTTTTCATGTTAACTTCCTCTCCTCTGCCCTTCCCAGAAACAGAGGACTCATTTGCAACTAGAACATTATGTAAGTTAAATCGAAATAAAAGTATTATCGGGTTCCCAAAATGCCCATTTTTTTATAATCCCATTTTATGTGGCTCCATTTTTAAGGTATGGGTGTGATTTTTCTTGCCTACTTCCTCTACTGGAGAGCATATAATCCTTGCGGGAGACAGCTCCCTTCAAATTTCAAAGCTGTATTCAAGGGTAGAACTGCAAGAGGTAGCACACTGAATCATTAAAAGGAGAAAAGGGGAGGTATTTTACTGATAGATTGCCAGTCAGGTAAGCAAGGAGAGGGGGGAAGGAGTCGTACAGCGAAAGCAGCTTTTGCTTCAAGTGATTCAAATGAATAAGAAATAAGAGATGTGGTTTACAGCTCCATCCCCAAATCCCCATGCAGGAGGGGAAGTCAGAGGTAAAAAGCAGCTTTCCCATGTCTGACACAGCACTCGTTGGAAGCCAGCCCTCGGTTAATATCCCTCATGAGCAGGGAGAATGTTATTTGAAGGAAGCTTGTTACCTTCCTGCCACCCCGCTGCTGCCAGCGGGTGTCTGAGTCCAGGCCAGCCGAGGAGAAAACTACACAACCAGAGGAAAGCCAAAGAGCAGAAGGAAGGAAAAAACCTATTAACAACCAGCATGGTTACTCTGCAATGATCAGACTCAACCCAGACCTCCTGTTGTATTCAGGAAACTGTATTTGTTTAACTGGCACTGTTAGTGGGGTGCAGGCCTGGATCTATAGCCCAGGAACTCGGTCTGAAAGAGGCAGAATATACACCTTAGAGACAAAGAAAGAGAAAACATAATAAAATAGTAAAGCCCAAACAAAAAGAAATGAAGATTTAGATCAACACAAACTGCTGGAGGAAACTCGCTCTGCTGGAGTCGCTCCACTTTGATCACAGAATTTTGCTGTTTCCCAGGCTGATGCTCTCTGCTCTCACCAAAAATCAAGAGATGTCATCGAGTGCTCCACACAAGCAGAGTTAAAAAAATGAGAGCGCCAAGGAAGGAGAAGGCAGCTAAAATACAAAGCGGAAGAGGCTGCAGTGCTTTGACATACAGCTTCCAGCAGGAAACAGACTAATCATAATTATTCTATAAAGAAGTAGCAGACTGTTCCTTCAGCAGTAAAACACCAGCTTTTAAAGGCTACTTAACAAAATGATTTATCAGAAGCATTCTTTTTTGTTGTTTTCTGCACCTTGCTGTGAGTTGTGCTAAATGCACAAGCCAGCATTACTGGATGAAAGCCCTGAGGTGTCCCCACTGGTAATAAAAACCCTCATTTACTCTGTCAGGGGATCTTGCCAACCATTATTATCATGGCCTGACACCATGAATTACTGTGGAAAGTCATCCAGCCTCATCTCATTTCCCTAAGATGTTAAAAAGGTTGTATCTCTTGATATGTAGGTAGAAAATGCACAGTAAATCTACAGCAGTAATATTAACCAAATGCTTGAGTTACTGGCTGCAGTTGCTACTTGTTTCATGGACTATGCCTGCTATTTTGTATGATTGGTATGCTGCAGCACTTCTTAAAATAGCTGAGAAATGTCACACATAATTCTTACACAAATGGAAGAGGTTAGAACGCACCAAGAGCCAGAGAGTGGAAAATTTAGCATGAAATCCACAGTTTCTATGATAATGCTCTGCATGTGTGAAATTATTTACAAGACATGTGTCATGCAGCTGTTAAATAATGAAGCTCAATTGGTTTGTTGAAGTTTTGCTGGCTACCTTAATCAAATGCATTTTTTCCTCCATTGCACTAATTGCACTTGCCTTTAATTCACCCCAACAGAGCATGGGTAAGAGCCTGTTATTACCCACAGCTAGGTACATTAATTACACAGATGAAGCCAGTCCTCCACTGCAGTGAACATTTTAGTGTGAACTGTCAAGGGTGCATGGCAGCTCCAAATCCACTCAGCCCAAGACAAGAGCAGGAGAAAGCATTTCAGTGTCAGATGCAATAGGTACAATGGGATAGATTAATTTTTGGTGCAGTACCTTTTACTATGATGTAACCATAACTGGGATGAACTCTGTACAATATGAAGAATTATTCCTGATGGACCTTTAAGTTCTCATGCAGTATTCTTATTGATATATGTAATCTTATATATATATGCACGCCATGCAGATATTTAGAGTAGTGTATCATAAGTCTTAGGCACTTGAAGGCAAGCAGAGGCACAGCAGCCTCTACCATGGGATGAAGTACCACCAGTACAGATCTCGCTTCCTAAAAAGCTCATGGTAATATCATTGTGGATATCGATAGCAAATGCCATTGTCCATCCAAGAGCAATTGCCAACAAGGTGGAACGTCTGTTTCCTTCCCCAGCTTTCTAGTTTCAAACCAGCGCTCCCCATCTCACGCCCCAGCCAGCCCGAGCAGAGGATTCGGCCCAGGTTATCAGCTTGCTGCTGGGACTCCTAACCACAAGACTGTGATGCGAGAGGATCCCAGCAGTACTGGCCACATTTCAAAGGGGTTTCAAACTAAAGATTAGCAGAGGGCACATACATCCAAAGAGTGCTTGTCACAGTTCATAACTTTTCAGTGATGAAAGCCTTAATTGGATTTAGCCCCACTGTTCTCCAATTGCATCTAGTTAGTGCAGTGATGTAAGACCTGTAACACCTTAAGTCTGTGCACGCACACAGGTAACTGGTGGTTTGTATGGACCTGCGTGCAAAAAGAACAAACCTTGCTCCGAGAAAGTGAATTCTCCCCTCTATCTGGTTTTTGATAAACTCTCTTCCTGCCCTTTCAAAGCCAGTGCCTCAAAAATAGCTATCTGACACTCTCCATCCAGCTGACGGCATGGAAGATTACTATATAGAGATTGAGGAATTTTGAGACAGCCTTCTGTACCTGCCATGCACAGCACTACAGTGCAGGAGATCAGAAGGGATGACCTGGGTACCAATTTCCAGCTGTACTAAAAACACGCAGGTCCACTTGGAACTACACTGAGCCCACAAACCTCTAGCATCTTTGACCAGGAGGTGACTTTACAATATAACTGTAGGCAGGCAAGTCTGAAAACATTGGCTGTATCTCTTTCATCCTCGCCTGCGTTTGCTTTTTATTGACTGGGGCTGTACGAAGAAGTGCACAGTAGGACTCGTTTAAAAAGCAAGCAGTATAAGAAATAATCTTAGTTCTTCAAAGAAACTGCAAAAGTTATAAATATCAGTTATATCTACCTGCCCAGTCTTTCAATTCAAACCACTTGTGCGGTTTGGTATTTGCTGAAAGACTCTGCCTGCTCTAGGATGGGACACCTTTGCTCTTGATGCTGTAGCCCCATGCAATAACCATGGCAGGGCTGGTTGATGCCTTTTTTTTTTTTTTTTTTTTAAACTTTCTGGCATATGATATTTGGCATACAGCATATTTCTGACAGAATGTTAGACTGAGGTGCAAATGCAGATCTAATCTTTTCAACTCTCTTCTTCACATATAAGAAAGCCTGACAGGAGATTCAGTAGAGGCTAGGAAGGAATTCCTCCCATTTGCATGGCATATCGCATTGGCTAGATGCATTACACAGAGAGAAGTTTTCTTCAGAGGCAACATTGCCGAAGGCAGGTTACTGGGCTTGATAGATTAAAGACATGAACCAAAACAACAACGCTATGTTCTCATGTTAATCATCAGGCTGTTCTCAGGCCTGTAGTTTTAAATTTGGCTGAACTGGGGATCAGTTGAACGCGGCTTGTTTTGTCACATGATTTTTAGTGTTCACAGTAAGCTGTTAACAAGCTCTGGCAGATTTACGGTCACTAGACATACTTCTGCAAACACATTGTTTACAATTACAGTGAATTCACAGGGCAATGACCAGAGAGGGATTGCTCACTATATCTGGATGGAATGTACATTACCATAAAGCCATAAGGGAGCGTTCCTGTGCTGGGGTCTCACGGCAGGCTCCCCCTGAAAACAGTGGCTAGCTCAGCCACTGAACCTTAAACTGGAGGCACGGGACCAGTGACTTCACCTATCCAGTGTTCTATATGTCGTCTCAAGAAACTGTGAAAATATATTCTCTAAAATTACAGCAATACTATTTCATAACTACTAGAAAGATGAACTTGCACTTTTACATTTAAAGACAATGAAAAATAGCTGTGAGCTAACATCCTCAAATTTTGTTTTGATATTTTAAGACATTTCCAGGTATTTATCTAAAATATAGATTTTTTAGATTATTTTTTTTAAGATTCTACATTCAAAATAAATTAGTAATCAAGTAATAAATTAGTAACTGCTAAACTTCAGAAATCCCAGTGTTTAGAGAAAAATATTCATAAAATGCAGCAGGACAGAGCTGGCAAAAACAGCATAAAGAAAGAATTACAGGGGAGCTCCTAAATAAATTGCTAAGACAATATCCATCATGAAAACATGTCTGTTCCAATCTTTTGAAAGCCTGCCCTATCATCTTGTACTGGAAACTTCACCTCTCAAAAAAAGGAACCCATTCTCGGGGCTGCAAATTCTCCTTCAGGTATGAAATTCTCCTGAAAACTATTTACAATACTACTGCTACTTTCATAAGACAAATAAAAGATAGGGAAGTCCACTTAAAAGCAGCTTCTTCATTATAATTTGCCATTTTGCATCTGTTTTGTGGCTGATACAGTAGCTGTTAAAACAAACTGCCTTGGCAGGTGAAAATTATTTTTTCAAATATCACTTTATTACTGAAAATACTAAATAAGTGCATAAGCATGCAAAACCCTGATATAATCAAAGCAGAAGCTACAAGGCATTAGTTATGAAAGTTTCTATCTCGTGAACTACACTAGAGGTAAGAAAAAGGAGTTTATATTTAACTTGCCGACTACCATAAATAGCTATAACCTAATATTAGTACTAATTTAGTTCCATCAATTATCTCTGAAGAGCATCTTCAAGATTCTGACCTGTTGCAAACATGGCATTGTAGATCAATTTATTTACACATTGCTAAATCTTAAAAGCAAAAGAGAAAAGCAATAAAACACAGCTAGACAGACAGCTTTCCAATTAATTCAATTAACTGTGCAGCTTTAAATGGACTCTTCTGAGGTCATTTAATTACTAGTCACTTCTGTATTATATAAGTAAGATAGTAGCATGGTTTAAATAATATAAAAATTAGTTTGTTGCATTTTCATGTTCAAGCCAACATAAAAAATAGTTATTCTACCTATTCTTGTGAATAACAGCTGGTTTGCTCTTTTATAAATTCTCCTAAGCCTTGAAAAAACTAGTCTTGAAATGAACATTGAGGAGGAAGTACCTTTTAAAAATAGGCAATTACTTAAAAAAAAAAATTAGGTGACATTGTACTTCAAAGTTTGGGGTTTGCTTGTTTCCTTTGCTTTTGAAGGTACAAACTGTGAGCTGGAAATTGATGAGTGCTCATCACAGCCGTGTCTGAATGGTGCGACCTGCCGGGACTCCCTGGGGAGCTTCTCCTGCTCCTGTGCGCCGGGCTTCCTTGGAGACCTCTGCGAAACCAACATCGACGAGTGCGTCAGCCGGCCGTGCCTCAACGGGGGCCTGTGCACAGACGATGCTAACGGGTAGGTCCTCTACAGCTGGGTAGCACTAATGTGAGATGCTGTTAGCTCCTCTGTTTGCAGATGGGAATCCTATGAGAGTCTGGACTGCTAGGTAGCTGTTTTAATTTCAAAGTCTTGTTTTCATTCCTTGATCCTGCACTGATTTCACTTTAAATGTGAAAAGAATTAAAGAACGCAAGTCTGGCGTCAGAGCCAGTAGAACAACAAAATGTTTATGGCAAAGATTGATCAAGCAGTATGTCTTTCACATTTGTACTTTTACTTTAAATCTTTACAATGTGTTGTTTGTCAGGCCCTGAAGACTGTCATTTACAGATGAATTCTGTTTCTGACACTCATCAAAGTTTAGTTTCCAAGAGAGACATGAGAGTGTATAAAATTGAATCTGCCAACAGCAGCTGCCCACACCAACAGACAGAAGCATTATAGTAACCATAGTAATAGATATCATTAGGAAATGTGTCAGGAACTTTACAGGCATAAGGACAACAGCTCCTTATTCAAAACAACTTGCAGTCGATGAATGAAGGAAAAAAAAATAAAATAAAGAGAATAGCAGGCAAGAGAAAAGTAAGTTTCTGCACTTGATGTTAATAGCCCTACAGAGGTCCAAGCACAGCCCAGGCAGCCAGAGCTCTGCCATTCGTTCACCAGTACCAGCTTTGCATACTCAGCATGAGGTGCCCAAAACTGAAAATGTGTATGTATAAGCTCCAGTCTATGTAATAGGGGAAAGAAGAAGCAAAAAAAAAGCTGAAAGTTCATGAGTGTATTCATGCAGGCACTCCCTTTGCCAGTATAAGATTTGTCCTCTACTGTGTATTTTCCAGTTTTTATAAAGCAGTTTTGGTGATTTGAGTGCCACAAGCATCTTTCCAAAATCACAAAAGTGAAAGGCATGCTTGCCTTGAATGAGAGATGGAAGAGATCCTGTTCTGGGAATGAGCTTTTGTGCAGCACGGTGACATGGCACAAACCTTGTGGAGCTCCTTTTCAGCAGCGCTGAGTTACTCTGAGCAGGACAAAGCAATTTACTATTTTCCAGCGTAGCTAAAGCATGACAGCAGGTAGAGGGAGGTCACCTTGTACCCAACTAGTTCACAGCAGACCCACTTAGTAACCTGCAAGCCTTTTGAGGATACACACACAAGGTTAGCAACTGGGATGCTCATTCAGGCCAGACAATCCGACTCATTTTCCTCCTAGCTTTTAAAGCTGAGGTACATGTAAGAGCAATTTTAATTGGCTTGTAATACTGCAGGATATCTGGAGAACAATTGGAGCTTTTTCCACATTTGTTACATGATGAAAAGGGTTGGACAACAAAGCAATTCAAAACAGAAGGGTGTCTAGCAATTTCCTTTCTTTTGTGGTTTTTTTGGGTTAAATGAAGAACTGCAGTCTTTGAACAGTAGTTTTCCTTCTGACTAATGCTACAGTACGGCTCAGGCTTTTGTGTGTGCCATCAGTTATCACAGGAATGTGTGAGGCGATAGATTTAGTATTTAAGGCAATAAATACAAACACTGAACCAAATTTTCTCCCAAATTTCAGACAGATTTTTCCAGCGAGGCTTCATGAATGCAACAAAGTAGAACTTGACCTCTTAAAAAACCCCAAACAAAACAAAAAAATCAAACACACCCACACACCCACACACCCCCAAACAACCCACAGTTGTGCATTACTCAATGTTTCTTATTTAAACTCAACATTTTACAGACATGCCTTAGTTGGACCTACGAAAACTGGTGTGCATAGGCACAGAGGATACCTCTGCATATTCCAAGCCTTTTTCTATAGGAAATGTTCCCAGGACCTTCAATGCTCCTTTGATTGCATAGGAAAGAACATCTGCATGTATTGCTTGCTGCATATTGTCAGAACATCAAACAAGAAGCTTAAAAAATATGTTAGGTAGAGTATCTAAGAGTATCACTCAATAGAAAATGCCAGCTGCCTACTCAATCATGAACAGGGCACCCTCCAGAATCCCTAAAGGATCACAGCAATGTCAAACATTTAGATACCAAAAAAATAAGGCACACAAGTGGGGTTTCACATTAAGTAGCGAGTTGAAGGTATTTCTCACTGCTCCTTCATTCTGGAGCAAAGGAAAAAAGGAGCATGGACTAAAACAGAAAATACCTTTCCCCACAAAGCTGAACAGCACCAAACTGAAGGCACATGGAGGAAATGTGTGAAAAATACAGCAAAAGAGACTGCTGTTTTGAGAACATATCTTGGAATGAAAATTATTTTTCTAATTCACATCTTCCTCATTACTTTTTATATCCTAAATTCAAATGCCACCTGGTCTAAGTCATCTCTGATTTTGATTTAAGAATAATCCATAGACTAGTAATAAACTGGCCTGCCAGAAGTTTCTGCTTATGTACACTTAAATAGTGTAGTAAAAAGTTTACACTTTTTGGTCTATTAGACTGCAGGAGCCAGTTGTTCTCTGACGTTCCTGAATGTTCAACAATTTTGCTTTCTCTCCATATATTTACTGTAAGCCTAACACTTAGATATTAAGCACAGAGATTATCAAATAAAGATACTAATCTCTTCTTCAGCAAGATTCCCCATGATTTCAATTGTATAATAACCAGCATGTCATTTTAATGTAAAATAAGGCAATAAGAATAAATTTTTGTTTCTGATTATTATTATTAAAGATCATCCAAGCATGCATATTTAACATAGCTATCTTGCAAAGGCCTGTCTTATGACATGTATGAGTTGACCTTATACCTTAGGACCTAAACACAGAAGTTATGTATTTTATAGTATTTAGCTCACCTGAAAAAAAAACACAAGCAAAAATCCCCAGATGTTACTGATTGCCTGCACATTATTCATTTATATATACTAGTTTGTTTACTTCTAAACCCATAATAGTAACACTGCTATCAAAAGGAAGCTTATATTACTGTTATTATTGGAACTATGCAAGCAATTGACATTTTTGTACTAGCCTAACAACAACAACAAAATTGTTTTCATCAAAGAGAAAAAATACCACTTAGTTGAGGAACAGAAATTTCCTTATTTTTTTGCCAATTCAATTTCTACCAGTCCAAGAGAAAGGGATACTAACACACTTACTGCCTCTCCCCTTTTCATTTTGTGAATAAAGTCTACAAAAATTGCATTGGAAATGACAGAAACTTTTTCTCCAAAAAAAGAAGAAAAAACCATATCAATAATTCTTAGAAGAAACAATCTGTCGAAACCAATTTGAATTCACAAGCAGGTTTTTCCCCCAGAAAAAACGACATATTTCAGGGAAAAGCTCATTGTTGGTTCCCAATTTCTGTGGTTTCTCTTGGAGCACCAGATGGTGGTCTCAAGCCTGGACTCAACTGTGCAAGCTGCTAGCCAAGGCTACACAAGAAGTCTGCGTAGGTTTGGGAACAAAGCCCAGATCTCCTGACTTCCAGCTAGAGCGAGCATTGCGTTCTGTCTTGCAGGTACAGCTGCAACTGTACTGGTACTGGATTTATGGGCCCACACTGTGAGACTCTAACTCCCTTGTGCTGGTCACAGCCATGCTACAATAATGGTACTTGTGAGGACAATGCCGACAATTACACATGCCACTGTTGGCCAGGTAAGCTCTAAGTTCTCCTATAAATACTCTCTCGTGTAGTAGACACGTCCTCATTTTTTTGCTGATACACTAAAAGGTAGAAGCTTTATAAGCTTAAAAATACTCCATGGGCTTGTGTTTAGGTGGGCTTCACTCCTCACTGTGAGCCAGAGCCCTGTGGGTCAGTTGATCTCTTTTCCAGCTACGGACTTCCCAGCAGAAGCTGGCAAAAATCAAAAGTGCCAGTATTATGGAGTCCAGTCGGAAGAGTCAAAGTTGGGATCCATCTTCCAGTTGCTTAATCCTTCAACCCATTTGATACGTGACTCACTGCTGCACCTGACCTTTCTTTACTCTTCACTAAAAGTCTTATTTTGCATTGAAAAATATTGTCTGTTCATAAATAAAACCTAAACTAGGTGTTACATTGGAAAACTGGTCTCCTTCATATCCCCAATGCAAGTTCTCCAGCCTCACAATGTGGGGTGAAACACAATGGGCCATGTTCTCCTCTACCAGCCACGCTTGCATAGCCAGCTGTTTGCAAAAAGGCTCCCAGTGGGGACACAGACACTCTGCTGCTCCAGAGACTTTGTGAATCTTTCAGCACGTGGACTAACTACAAGAAATCTCTCTAGAAATGTCTGTGTCCTTACTGAGGATGCAACAGCACGGCGCACTGTGAGGAGTAAATGCCACAACGCTGTTGGGCTACACAGTTCTTGGTGCATTAGAAATGGAAAGATTAGATGGAGCCCTTAGCATTTTCCAGAAATCGGGGAGTTTTGTGGCACTTCAGACTCCAGATAAAGCACTTTACAAACACCAAGTGATTTATACTCCCTGCCCTCCTCTGTCGTAGGGAGGTGATGTGAAAGGAAAACTTCACACGACCTGAGAGCGTACCTACACCACAACACAGCGCCTTGTCATCCACACAGATCTCCACCTTACTTCCTAAAAACACCAAAGCCTGTAGAGCACAGCAAAGCTCGGTGAACTAATACGGATTAGCCGTAGCAATACCCTGCTGCCAAGCCCTGACAGAGAGCTGCAAGGGAACGTTCGCACCTTCAAGAAGTGGAGGACATCTTTTAGCACATGACAGAGTCTGAAACAAAGTGCATCTAAAATTCACAGTAACATTTTCAGGTCTGGAAGGGATGGATAGCACACGAATTAAAGGCCTTCTCCTCATGCTCTCCTCAGGCTACGCGGGTTCCCGCTGCGAGGAGGACATCGGGGAGTGCAGCAGCAGCCCCTGCCTCTCTGGGGGTGACTGCGTGGAACGCTCCTGGGCCGCCCGCTACGGGAGTGTCCCTGGCCTGCCACCCGCCTTCAGCTACGACAAAGCCGAGGGCTACATCTGCAGCTGTAAGCCAGGCTTTACTGGTAAGATTCCTGTGCGAAAGCTTAGGAAATGATGTACTGCAGTCGTTTAGGCCTGGCTGTGACTGAATCTTTAAAATGTTACGTGATTTCAGGCGCCATAGTCCAAAGGGTCCCTCTGGTGGTCACCGCTACGGTTGCGGTAGCGATTCGTGGGGCGTAAGGGGAGTTGGCTGCCCAAGGTGTGGGGGTAGCGGGGGGCAGCAGGCCCCGGGCAGGGCCGCTGAGGCAGCCCCGGCGGCAGGGGAGACGTGTCCTCTTCCTCACCGCGGCCGCAAAGCTTCGTCCTTCACAGCCGCGTCTGCTTCGGTTATGCCATAAGCTTCAGTTAGCGTGTTTTATCACGAGTTTATGACTTGCTGCGCACAAGTATTATATGACAGGAATGAAAACAATGAATAATAAATAAGAGTGTATTTTCATACAACAACCATGAAACAAAACTAAAGCTTTCAGGGTTGCTCTCCTCACATAATTCTATACAGCAGCGCTGGGGACTGGCAAGAAGACTTCCTCATCTGAGCACAAGGCAACTTTTTGTGTGGGTTTGGCAGCGTTGGTGATACTCTACAGCATAAATGAGAAATAATTTCAAGTTGTGTGCACAGCTGTGTTCTTAAGGGAAAAAAAAAAAGCTACCAAAATTACAGATACTCATAATCCTAAGAAAGGAGATGTGCTGAGATTTGCATATAGCACAGCCTACACTATTTAGCACAGCCACAAACAAGTTGGGCTTGGATTATACACTTCGGGGTTTACAGTATTTTTCTGTCAATTCCATTCCCTTTTTCCTTCAGAAGGAAAAAATACTTAAGAGCCAGATTAGTTTAACCAGTCTTCAATTTCTCATTCCATTCATCTCCTGAGCAGCTTACAAGCTTCCCCATGTCTCCCAATGGGTCGCACCAACTTCTTCAACATAGCAGATACAAAAGTATATGGAGAGCACAGCTTTCACTCTGAGTTCCCAATTTATTTTTCTTCAAAGTGACATTGAGACTTGTTTGCTTTTGTTCCATCCCTTCCCCTTAACTGTCCTTCCCTATCCCGTCACTAAGTGTTGCTGTTGTACTTTTGTTCTGCCGAAGAGAGCCTAATAGGAGGCTTCTGCTAAGGCTTGCCATATCCCTCAGGCTGTCCTACGCACCCTTACCTCTTCATGTGCCACTTCTTTCTCTTCACTTCCTTCCAATGATGTCCAGCTCACAGGCTTCTTTTCCTGCCCTCTTGCCCTGATTTAAAAACTCCTGTGCTCTGTCAGACAACCCAGGAGGTGTTTCCTTGCTTAGTCACCATCTGTTATCCTCCCACTTCTTTATCAATTGCCTTCACCTGGCTTGTGTGCCTGATTTGGGTTGTGATTCTGCTGGTTTCATTCACATGGAAGACTCTGGTACTTCCCAGGGAGCCAGTGGACCCATGTACAGGCAGATCCTAACCAGTCTGAAAAAAGAGTGTTAGAATGTATTTAAATATATTAATCTTAAACCAATTTTTTCAATAGGTAAGCTCCTAAATCACAATTCAGGGCTCTCCAAAGTACGGCTGAGAGAAGTTTTGGAGACCCTGAAATTTCTGCTGACTTTATATGCAAATAGCATTATATTTATTTTAAATCGTATATGAATTCAGTTATCCACATACCTGTTGGATGCTATATATAATTTTTATTAGAAAAAAAAAAGTTATTCTTACCAAACAGTGTTCCCAGACAGCCGGCGGCAGAAAGAGCGTAATGTTTAGCAGGTATGGCTGTAAAAGCTACATGTGAAATGTCATTTCATAACATGCTGCAAAGTAATAGTAAAACAAGGTTAATCTTGCTACTCTTGTCAGCTCCTTCCCTGCCTTTGTTTTTTCAGCAGGGCCTAAATTTAAAACTCATTTCTTGATGGCCTGTGTGAGATCCAATGTAGTCAAGCAATTTACGTATTTACAGACAAAACAGGCGGGTTGCTCTAACTGGCACTTAGCATCTGAGGCTCCCATGCTTTGCTCTAGCAGCTGCTAGGTACAACGCAGCCAACCTCCCCACTCCTCCCAGTAGTGCTACACATTTCTCCTGGCCCTTCTCCTTCCCCCAGGTAATCTGGAAATGGAAAGTGCTCAAAATGAGCCTCAGCCTCCTTGTACATCAGAAGTGTCGACAAAAGCCTATAAGGTGGAATGGAAACATTCACTTCTCATGGTGATAAGTAATTTCTCCAATTACAGCTAAATTCATAATAAACCACAGGTTTTAATGGGAATTAAGGAAGATTTAGGATTAGAGTTGATAGCAGTAGTATGATTCAAGGTAGCAAATCAATTCCTGATCAGGATCACTCACTATATGGGTGTTTATCTAATGTATTGAAATGCCACAAGGATTTTCTTTCATTAATCACATTCAGTATTTTATTACACTTCTTTCCTCAGTAAAACATTTTCAGACTATTATATTTCACTGTTTGGGGTAATATGAAGAAATAATAACCCATATATCCTGCATTGTGAAGACCCTGATCCAAAAGCCATTGAAATCAATGGAAAGATGTCATTACATAGAGAATAGCTGCCAATTTTGTAACAAGCATAAAATGACATCTTTGAACTCACTGGATAAGATTGCAAACAAATTACTACAATTCAGCTGAAAAACTGAGAGTATCTACCTTTTGGACTACAATTTGTAGGCTGAAGGGCAGGAGACAATGGAGCCTAAACACATCCCTATGTCAGGATAAAGTATTTCCCCGCCCAGCTGGGAGAAAGGAATAAATATTATCTGGCAGTATCTTGTTATAGATGGTGAGATTGTTCAGGTAACTTGAAAAATAGTCAGTAGTCTCAGTGAAAGTCTTGGAAGGAACAAATCTACAACCAAAATTATCTACACAATTTGATTCTTAAAAATAAGAAATAAAAATCCCAGTCTGGAGACTTTATCCCAGCTAGGAACTCTTTGAGGCCATTGGATATATGCCTTATCCTGGATCCAAGATAGAAAATTCCTGCATAGGTTCTACAAAGGGTTAAACTTCTCCAGCTCCCTGTTAAATCAAAGGGATCAGGGGTACTCAGATTTCAAGAGGTCACACTGTTTCTGCAGTAGCAAGCCCTAGATTTTTTATATTACCTTGGTCTCTGCCCCCCTAGCACAGCAGTGCTTTTAATAGATTGAGCTTTCTTTTAAAGGGCTTGTGATTTGTTACTGCTAGCTAAAGGCAATAGTTATCCTAGAACTGCGTCCTTTCATATCGTGGATATATTGTATTGCTCTAGCACCGCACATTTTTAAAGAAGACTGTTATTTGAAAGGTTAAACTTTTCACTATCCTCATGAAAACATGTGGGAAAGGAGGAGGGCAGAGCTATTTGGATTTGGTAGTGACTCATTTCACCAGGTTGTAATAAACTTAACACCATGTCAAAATTAAAGAGGCTCTGAACTTGCAAGGTCCATCAAGTGACACATTCCAGCATTGAACTGAGGCCAAGGAGAGGTGAGTGTGCAGGGCTCCCAGTGCCTTGGAAGTGGTGCTGCCCCTGGTCCCCCCTGGGTTGGACAGAGCAGCTGGCAGGAATGAAGACCATCCATTTTGCTTCAGCAGAATGAGTGTAAGAGGAGCAGAGCCCGTTAACCCATTTGTAGGCAGGGTGCCTGCCGCTTGCTGACATGCAGATGAGCATTGGCTGCTGAGGACCTTACCACTTCTGGTGTCTCGTTATGTGCCAGTTGTGCCACTAGCACTGCTGCTTGCTTTGGCATCATGAATTCTTAAGTGGTTTTTTGGCCTTTTCATTTATCTTGTTTTCTGTTTTTCCCTTTTAAATCTCATTGGCCCTTTTCCCAGTCTGTTGGACTGCTGCAGGAGAAAATGATATGATCAGACTAGTGTCGTATGCGTTTTGAATTCCTGGCATATGCATGAGGGAAAGAAACTGTCTCCTGGAGCCAGAAGATGAGGCAGATAAATGGCCAGTATGGCCATTCACTAACTTGGAAGCTTAAAATACATACAGAGATTTTTGGTTTCTTTATCTTTTAAATCCCCTTCTTAACCATCAGTATAATGATCACAGCGCTGCCATCTTCCTTAGATATATAGAGTAACATAAGTCTTACAAAAATGAAATCAAGCAGATGAATAGCAGAGTTCTCATCTTGTCCCCAAACTCCAAACTTTATTTTTTCCTTTATTTTCTCATCTGTCCTTCAGCTGTTCACACCACGGTAGTCAATCATTCCTCCATAACACCAGGTTAATTCTCTTTATTTCATGGCCTGTCATCACAGTTTAAAAGGTTATTTTCTCTTGAGTCTGAGACTTTAGAAGAAGACTATTCAAAGTAAGAATGATGATTTGAAAAGGAAGAAATACAGAGAGAAAAGGCAATTTTTAAATTAAGATGGTGTCAAGGGTACCTCTCATGTTTTTAGTGAGACTTAGATCCTCCTGCAGGCAAGGCAAGCACTCAAGTTCAAAATTAACAGGTCTAGAGGTACTGTTAGCTAATTATCATTCCCGTACAAGCAAAGGTTCAAGAAGGAAAATACTGCTACTGTCAAGCACCCATTCAAGGTTAGCTGGTTTATGGAGAAATTCCAAACACAGGTACTATGCATGTGAAAAGCTGAAAAACCGAATTAGGATTTGATGTATTTATAGGCTTCTCAGCACTCTGGAACTGCAGAGAGGCTGTAACAGGGATGCAAACATACATCTTTGTCACTGAAATTCAACTCACAATCAGTACAGGATCCCTTTTACACTGTTAGACTGCTGTGAAAGGTTGCCTTACAAAATGAACTTTGTGGTGCTGGGCAATTGTGCAGCAAAACCTGGAAAAGTGTCACTGTTTCCTGAGCATGGGAAAGAAGTTACTGTTTTCCTAGAGATATTTCTACAGTGCTGCCCTATCTCTGTTCCAGACTGTGTGACCTCCATGTATTCCCATGTTCAAAAGCACAGGGGGGAAGGAGGAGGACCTGCTCACTGCTCCCAGCCAGTCTCTAGCAGCTCCAGCGTTACAAGAGAGCAGTGTAGGCAAGGGCTGTACCAGCGCAGAACGCCCTCAGGGCCTGGCAGGCATTTGCTGTCTGTAAAAGCCCTACACAAAAAAAGACAATTAGAACTTTAAAGTACTTTCTCCATTTCTACAAAAACCTCTGATCTTGAAAGAACGTTCAGACAAGCTTTTAATGATTCCATAGTATTTAACATTTCTTCATTCTGTAGCATCCTGGTAAGGAGTTGTTCACATTGTCATCAGAATCGGTTCCTTCTCAGTTTTCCCCTTCTCCTCTACTTTTGTCACAGAGTTCGTCCTTCTCCTCTTTTTTTCTTAATAGAACTGGTCAGGATACTCTCACTGAATGACAGACTGTGTCCTTTAGCCCTGGCCTGTGGACCACTCCAGGGAGAGAGGCAAACAGAATTAGCCCCCAGACCTGAGAATTTGTTTGCAATTCTGAGAATCATATTTAGGGCCCTGATATACCTTTGCATATTTTTTCATGAGAAATAGGTATTACATGAGAAATACCTCTCCTTTTCTCGTTGCAAGTTGCACTGGAAACGCAAAGAGATTGCAGCCATCACTTCTCCATTATTCAGCACCAAAAGAATGCACAAATGTCAAGTTGTGTTGGGTGGGGTTTTGGGGGGTTAGAAATATATGTAGTTAAAACACTAGGCAGCATCTACCAATATTATTTTCAGAACATGTATAGAGTTTTATGCTTTAAAATTTCACAGCTGGCCCATCATTACTATGATCTATTTTCTTTAGTTACACTGATATGTTAAGTTGTATAATGGAGTCCAACGTGATTGACAGAGCCTGCAAGCAGTGGATATTTTGAATCTGGCACATCTCTCTGTGTTAAACAGTGTTGCACATAAACACTTTTTAGCATGAAAAGCTTTTTTCCTTGAAGGGAAGGAGGAGGGGATGAATGGCTTTTCATCCATAAGCTCCCAGATCTTGCAACACACAGACAGATAACGTCCTTAGATTTAAGGAACCTCTAAGTCCAGTACCTGGAAAAAAAAAAAAAAAAGACAATGTATATCATTTGGCAGCAGGAATAATGTTTTCCAAGCACCTATTATTTTCCTGACACTCATTTGTGGTGGGTCATTACATCATATGATTGACTACTTGTTAAAACTAGTCTAAATATCCAGTAAGAATTTTCCTTCTGCGGCTTTCTTCAGGCTCTGCCTTCTTACCTTTTTGATTTCTTTCTTAATACTGTGAATAAACCTTTCCTAGCCTTTTTAATTGGCATACCTCAGATATTTATAGTCTCCTGCAATTCAGTTTTGCCACCTCTTGGCTGAACTCATGAACCCACTCAGTTCCATCTTTATTGAACAATCTCTCTGGCCTTTTCATTTCTTGCTTGCTTTGCCCCAGCCCAGCAACACGCTTTGCAGCCTGGAACCAAACATAGGACTCCTTTTTCCCTACTCTTCCTGTTGCTGAAAAACCAGTGATCTTCATTTCCCTAATATAAACAGAAACTGCTGTGTGTCTCCTGATACACATCTGAATGCTAGTTCTACAAGTCTAGCACACCCTGGCATTACAGATAATCCCATATATTTCCTAAAGAGAAGTGTTTCTTCAATATACACATAAATCCAATGGCAAAGACAACCATTAATGAAAGTAGTGTTTAAAGTGTGGTCTAAGTGATAACCATGTAATAACCCTGGTGAAGTTAAAGGTATTGCATGTACTAAACTGACAGCAGAACTTTGCTCATTGTCTTAAGAATTTGAGTGTCCATCTCAGGAGCTACTTTACACAGCATATGCTTTTTAGCATTGTATTGCATAAGCCTACATCATTCTGGTCGGTTTACAGTCAAATTGTGAAGTCAAGCAGATGCATAACTCTTCCCCAAACAGAAATGAACTTTCTTTAAATACACACATCATACAGTTTTCATGAATCTGGAGAAAGTGCTTAACAAGTAGACAGTAAAGAGAAGACCCGTGCTATGGGACTAATATATTTTACTTCCTCAATACATTCTAATTTATGGAATATTTAAGGTCAAATGTCAAGCGATAAACAAAATGACCCAATTTAATAGTTCAATGGTTTACTCAACAGATGATTTCGAAAACAGCCTTAATAATCTCACCATTGTGAACCCCATTAAAATCCAGTTTATTGGAAATACAGTAAATTATACAACCAAACATTTAAGAGGCATTACTTCTCTTTTCCCCGCATAACGAAGGAACTCAGGAGTGACACTGGAGAAGCTGGAGGAGTTCAGTCAGAAATAGTACATAGGCAAGTAGTTCTGAACCATATGCATGGATGTACAAATGTGTGTACACACACATATGCGCTAATACACATGTATATACATATGTATGTAAACACATACATAGTAGCTGCTTCATAGTACTTTATTGCTCTGCTTATAGAAAACCTTTCTTTGATCACTAATTAAGAAGGTTCACAACTTTCATCTTTCCTATTTTGAAGTGCAGAGTTTTCTAGCAGGATTGTTTTGTGGTAAGAATGAAAGATTTGTCTTTGCTCCTTTCTGCAAGATTTGCAGCATGCCATGCATATACTTGTTAATAAGCAGAGTTTATGTTGGTCTTCATTACTAATTAATTATTTTAATTGCATGGCTTCTGACAGTGGGAAATGTGTGATGTTTGCATGCCAAACCTGTATATGAAAGCAATATTGACCTATATTCAGAGAAAAAGTCAAGATGCATGAGTAAACTTATTTAAGATTCAAGTATGCAGGCTGCTGTTATCTCGCTATGGCATCAAATATATATGGTATAATGCCATTCATCACTTCGTTCTTGTAGAGGTTACATTTCCTATATAGCTTAGCTACTCTGTTTTCATGCTCACAGATTTTTACATGCCTTTGAAATACCATTTTTCACATATAAACATCCTCAAATAACCCACAGCAGTGGGATGGCATTCTCATTCACCCTTGGTAAAGGGCTTTACTTGGGAAACTGCTATTTGTATGACTCCCCTCCCCCCTAAAAAAAAAAAAAAAAAGTATAAGCTGCCTTAATATGGGAAAATATGCAAATTTTTTGAACTAGCATCAGCATTTTGGTACCAGCAGAACTCTGAGAGATCTAAGAGCACTGAGGGAACTAGGAGTTATCTGTACTCCTTCTGTACCTATTAGCCAGTAGAGGGAGCATGAAATGCTGTCTATGTGTAGCATCTGCTACACATTACCAAAATCTAGTTTTAGCTGGTATTTCAATGCAGTCATTAGAGCCTGATCTGGAAGATGCTGTTTCTCAAAGACTTTGTAATGAACACTGTTTGCTAGTCCAAATTCATAACATCCATTTTTAGCTTTTGCACCCCACAGTTTGATTAGCAGAATCTTCCACATGGAGTTCAGGGGTATTGGTCTTCAGCCAGTCATGTGAAGTCCACTCAGGGCTGTAAGAGCTATGGAAAAAACAAGCACTGTGGTTTTAAGAACAGAAGATTAATTTGATGACCCAGATCAGGGCTATTTCTAGTTAAAATCTGTTACCACCTCGGAGGCTTGGCTTTCACACAAGAAGAATAACATAATTTTCCATCCCAAAGTATTGGGTTTTCCTGATGATGCCAGTGGTCCTGCTGATGGAGCTATTGGGGTGAAAAGAGGCAGAGGAATTCCTGTCCTGCTAAAGGCTAAGCACCCAAGGTGAATTTTACACCCTTCCTTAACAAAAAAATATCGGTTTGACCCAATCATTGTGCAAAATATTCCTGTTTTCCTCTTGATCCTTAAAATACCAGCAAAGGACTATTTCAGACCCTTACATAAGGTTCCCATAATGCCAGTGGCATAAATGACATCAGTTTTTAAATCATAAAAGACACCTCATCTAGGCTCAGAAACGTCAGTAGTAATTACAAACTTTGTTTTCAAGTATAATCAATTCTTTATTTATGGTGTGAAATGTTTTTTACCCTTTTGAACTTTTGCTATTCTAAGCCAAGCAATATTGTTGGCATGTTCCTTTAAAAATAATTGCTTCTGGACTGAGAAATTGAATGTCAAGTTCCAACTTGATGTAAATTAAATGGGTTACATTAATAGTCTGGCCTGTGGTAGAAGTGAGTGTTTTGATTCTGGGTTTGACTTCAGGACATGACCTCTTGATCACACAGGTCAGCACAGATGGGAAATATTGAAGAGGTACCCTAAGTTGACGTGGAGAAGAAAGTGTCTTGTACTGATGTATCACAAACTGTCTGATCCATTAAACAGAAGCAATGTCAGACTCCACAGAGAATAAAGCTTAGTTGTCATAGGTCATTATACTCTTAAACAAACAAAAAAAAAAAAAAAAAAAAGAGAGTTGGAAGGAAAATCACAATGATGGAAATCCTCAAGGCTGTCATGTACACATAATCTTCTAAACCTTCCTGAATTAATGCTGCCAAACTTATATACAGGGGGAACAGAGTAAAGAATCCAAGAATCCAAATATTCTTAACTTTTACAGTGCAAGTAGGTCTCAGATTTCCCACCTGTACTTGTTTCAAGGATTATTTAACAACATTCAGCATTTTAAATTTAAAAGCAGGATTTCTCTGCAGCTGAGCCTCACACTTATATGATCAAGTCTTAGGAAGAATTGCATGGAGGACAGCAATCATGTTTGCAAGATCAGGCAATATATAGTTCCTTCACAGGGAAGGAACAGGTGAATTGGGCAGAAGTTTAAATGTGTTTTTGTCTTTGAAATGCTATCTCCTGCCTTTAAAGTTTACTTTCATTTCAACTTCTGAGCGACCCCAGCTCTCTCAGCCTCTCCTCATGACAGATTTGCCAATCCCTTAATCATCTTCACAGCCCTTTGCTGTACCTGCTGCAGTACATCCACTTCTTTCTTGTGCCTGGGGAGCCCAGACCTGGACTTGATGTGATCTTACCAGCACTGAGTAGAGCTGAAGAGTCATCTCCCCCGACCTGCCGGCAATACGTTTCCTAATGCAGCCCAGGTGGTTGTTCACCCTCTTTGCTGCAAGGGCACACTGCTGGCTCATGTCCACCTTGTTCACCAGCACAGCAAAGGTGCTTTCCAGCCGGCTGGCCCCCAGCACGTACTGGTGGATGGGGTTTTGTCCCCACGTGCAGGGCTTTGCAAATCCCTTTGCAGAACTTCATCAGGTTCCTGATGACTGTTTATTTCTGCAGGCTGTTGAGGTTGCTCTGCATGGCAGCACAACTCTCTCGTGTATAAAGAAGTCTTCCCAATTTTGTATGCACATGTGTATACATATATACAAATCCAATTTTAATTATTAATAAATAAAAAAATCACTTTAATGCTTTTGTTGGATTGGACTCAGGATTTTTATAGTTTGCTGGCAATTAATTAGCACTGATGAGTCCCAGATCTAAGGTCTTCTCAAGGACGTAAAGAGTATATTTGGACACAGAGTAATAAAAATGAGCTGGTAAAGTGGGTGCCAAAATTAATTTTATGTGATATGCTACATAAAAGCTCTTACATGAATTGTTCCCTGTAGCATCTAGCTCTTAATTATTCAGTGTTTGCTGGTAAGAGGAACAAGTGATAAAGCCTAGGATTTTTATGTCTGCTCATTTGCACTGTTTGGAATAAACTCTGAGGTGACTATAGTAAGGCGCAACCTGCTTCTGTTTAGGTACATGGACTGATTTTGCCAGGTACAAGAAGAATTTAAAGGAAGTTAAGCTAGCCTTTTAGTGATTACCTGGGTGCCGATCCCTTTTAAAAAATTATTTGAATTAACTTAGAATCTGATGCTTGTGTAGGGAGAACTGGATTAAGGAAAGCATGGTCTTTCCCTGGCTGACAATGAACTTAGCACTTTCAATAAACAGTCCCAGAGAGAAGGAAAAAAGCCTAGTATAGACAGCTAATTTATGCTGATAATTAACTGCTAGAAATAGATTCAGTGGATCTGATTCAGATTTCTCTCCCACCGCTGTAATTCTTGAAGTCTAGATGTGTTCACAACACAGAGAATCATAACAATCAGTACAATTATGGCTGTAGTCACTGTCCTATAGGCACTATTTTTTCTTAGCAAAGAGGGTTCAGAATCTGTTATTAGGCCTGTTTGTGAGGCCAGAACATCATGGTGAATCATAACCCATAGTAACAAATAAAGAAAACTATTTAATGCTGTACTGTGTGAACATGTCTGCACAGCTACGGAAGTTAACTGTAGCACATAAAGACATACAAGAACTAGGTTTAATCTAGCTAACTCACATACCCATTGTATGACCCAGGAAATCCCCCGATAACACAGCCAGCAGTCCACGAAAGCACGCACAATCTCAGCTGAAGTCCATGCTATCCCATTGCCATTGGGATAGTTATGTGACCTAGCAAAAGCGAAGCTAGTTTTGGTCTCACGCTTCGCAGCTTCAAGATGCATTAAGCATATGAAACCTTGGATAAACAAAGCCGTCATTTAGATGAGTTTTCACACTGCAGAAGAACTTACATTGCAGGGAATGAGAGAAATGAACACTGCTGCGGAAGTGAAAAGACATATGATCTTCTGCCATTCCCACTGATATGGAACTGGACTGAAAGATCACAGTCCAAAGCCTAAGATCTTCTGCATCTACATCTGCTCCATGGCAAGTCACAGCTATTTATACAGGAAAGCAAACATACATCAGTTGCCTTGCAAAAAAAATTGTAGAAGTGGATAGTTCAGGGTAAAAGATGTGGTTTTCTGTATTTAAAGTGATAATAAATTATGTAGAAACATATACTGTAGGAAGAGAAGTGTAATTATACACAGCATAAATACAGATCATATTCATGCTATTTATACAACTATGCTATGCATAGCTCAAAATACACACAGCATAAACATGTTATGTATTTTCACACATTCATATTTTGTACTTTTCTATTCTCAGGTCTCCATTCTCAGTTAAGCTGTATAGGCCCTATTAAAACTATGATTTTCTAGCCTACTGGCTTTTTCAGTTTGTTTCAATATGGACTGACAATGAAGTTATGTAAATACAGTCACTTTAGCACGTTGCAGAGATTCACATTGGTTTTAACAAAATGAGAAAATCTTACAAATGACCAAAATTTTTCAAAGCACCGTTTCCAGAGCAGAAGCTGTTTCACACTAGACAGCACAGTGGCTGTGCTTGCCTACCTCAGTTAAAACAAATAGGAAGCAGCCAACAAGAGACAACCTAGAAAATCCCTTTTTAGGGGACATGAGACACAGCATCCATTTCTCAATGGATATGTTCATCAACAGCAAGCACTCTTTTAAAGCTCTTAAGTGTTTGTAGGACTGAAAATTAATTTGTTTTCCAATTCCAAAGTGAATCATATGCTCCAAACAGACTTTTCAAGTCAGTGGAACATGACCTTATATGATCTAATTAAACAACTCAAAGGTATTGGTTGTTTTAAGATCCCTCTGGATATACTTCAGTTCAAATGCGCACACATCATCTGTATGTACAAGCTCATAAATCTACAAAAAATGCAAATCAGATCATTAATGCTTTGAATTCGACAGTCTTACCACAGTTTTCTAAAAGGTAAAACATGAAAAATTCCTGAATTATACATACTCTGTTTACAACTTAAAGCACACACAAAACCCATACTGGAAGCAGAACACCAAATATCTGTTTTTTTTTTTTTTTTCTTTTTTTTTTTTTTTTTTTCCCCAGTCTTTTGTCTTTGGCATGGCTCCTGTGGTCTCCTTTCTCCACTCTCAATTTTAGCTCAGACCTCTGTGTAGACCTCATCTCTGATCTGGAGTCTTTCCACATCCATCCATCCATCTGTTTCCTGTATGGATCAATGGTCATACACATACCCACTCGCTCCTCTTACTACCCATAAATGCCCGTGTGTCTAACAAGAACTCGGTCTCAAATGCCAACACAACTATCTTGGGGGTTAGCATTGATTCCTGTATTTCCATTTCCTTTTTCCCATTCACATTTTTCTCTACTTTTTCATCTGTTTCATCTCCAAAATCTTACCTGCTATTTTCTCTTCATTCTTAATTGTGTCCTTCATAAATCACATCTCTCCACTTTAACCTGTCGCGCCCTGTAATTGTGCTCTCCCTCCTCTCATCAACACTTCCTAGCTCCTATCAGCAACGTGGCCACAGCTACAGACATGTTCGTGCAGCCAGAAAACCCGCTCAGGAAGGATGCTGCCTGGGAAAAGGGGGCTGCCACCATTTGCTTTTCTTTCTTACCTCCATCTGTCAAATGCCACAGCAGCTGCCTCGTTTACCTCTGTACAAAGCTGACTCTAGAAGTAGGGAAATGAAAGGAAAATGAGTGCCATGCAGGGACATATTTCTTCACCAAGTTTTTCTTTACTCCAGATTCAGACCCTAATCCTACAATTGGATCCACATGGCTGGCTGTGTTAATCGAAATATGGGACGAAGGTGTAGGCTACAAGCAACAGTTTTGCCATGCTGCCCTTCGAGGACATGGCCCCTTGCCATTCGCAGGCTGTACGTGTCTGACCTCTGGCTGCGCCGCTCACGCAGCTTTGCCGAAGGAGCGCTCGCACTCCGCAGAGCAGGCGTCTGAAAAAGGCTGGCTGATCTACCCGGAAGCTGAAGCCAATGCTTAACTCCGTCGGCTGTTTCCAATATTTATAAAATAAAATAAACACACCAGATCTTACTAAACAACTAATCACCTACAGCATGTACATGGTTTTCTTCTTTTTCTTTTTTTTTTTCTTTTTTTTCCAAATGAAAACTATTTTAGGTGTGACAAAACATGTGAAAGAAGTGGAAAAACATTTCCAAGTACTTTTGCTCTCAGAAAATGTTTAATGATTGAAGAGATTAAGGGATTGGGGTTTTTTACTACTTTAAAAAAATCCATTTTTACTGAAAATTCAAACTAGTCTATGAAGCTTCAGGCCAGCAATATTTAAAAAAGATTGAGTTACAGCATGCCATTCTGAATGTAGCACGTTATGAATTCCATATCCCTCAGCTAGAGCGACATATTTAATGATTAAGCCAAGTCACTCAACTCTATTTCTTTTTTTTTTCTAGCCAGTAATAACTTTATATGTACATTTCAAAAGGCAAGAGGAAAAATAGCAGAATAGTGAATTTGTCTGCAATAAAGGAATAACTAGCAAGGTCTTACGACTTTACAAAATTAGAGTTCTGTGTGAAAGGTATCATGTGCAAATTAGCCCAATGTTAGCAAATGCTTATTATCCTAGTATTTTAAAGTACCCAATTTTCCATGTGCTCCAGCTCTGCCCTATATTCTGTCCTTCATTTTGCATGAGCTTTTCCTGCTAAGACAGCTACAAAAATTGCCATACTAGCTCAGATCACTGGTCACATTAAGTTCGATATCCAATATAAGCCAGTTCTTTACTGAAGAAAAATAGGAGGAAAAAAAGGTCCATTTAAATACCCCTCACTTGCTCTACACTGACGTACATAGAAGTAAAACCTCCTTCCTGACCTCCATGACAACTGATTTATGCCCAGAAGCAGGAGTTTTAATTACAATGACATAGAGATGGTCAATTTATTTCCTTACGCTTACTCACTCATGAACGTGCATTTCCTCCTTCCAGCAAAGACTAATTATCTCTTTGCAATTATCAGCACAGATGTGGCAAAGTTAGAATTTTCATGATTGTGTGCTAAGACCTGGAGCCCTGAAGAATACATGCTCTGCCAGATCTTGCCACTGGCTTCAGGGTTAACCAGTCCCTAGAAAAACGTTGTTTCTGCCTGAGGTAGGATTTTGTAACAGACATTTCCAACACTGTAAAACATAGGTGGAGGAAGCGTTATTGCAAACTCTTTGTCTTCATCTTCCATAAAGCATATTCTAAAAGGTGTTCTACAATTTGAGTTTCTCCAAGGTTTACTCCTCCTTGCATTTTATACCTATACATGTATAAATACATTATCTGTGTATGTATAGTCTGACACATCTACAGCTTAGCTGCTGGGAACTATTTTGTTCAAGGAAGTCATAGAAACGTAATAAAAATAGAATTGGAAGGGACAGACATGCAGGTATCATTTGGGCTATCTCTGTGTCTAAGATAAGATCAGCTGCCTCATGTCACACTGCACTTTTGTCTCTAACCTATTTTTAAGGATCCAAAATAGACCTTATGGCCCCCAGCGGATATCTTATGCCAAAGCTTTGTTGCCTTATTATCATTAGAAATATTTTCCAAAAGTGTGACTTGGATCTTCCTTGGTGCAGGTCAAACCTATGACTTCTTCACTTGTTTACTGTGGTTTCAGGGACCAATATGCTCTCTTTTTTGTACTGAAAGACTGTTACCTTGTCCCATTTCCTCTGCTTGTCTTTCGACTGAAGAGCCCTACTTTCTTAGTCTCTCCCCACAAGCCATATTTTCTAGACCTCTGATTATTCTCATTGCTCTCCTCTGAATTCTTCCCAGTTGATCCACATCTTTCCTGCAGTGCAGAACTAAAAGGGGACTCACAAGGCATGACCAAGGCTTTGTAAACTGGAACTATTGTTCAACCTGATTGCTGGCTATTCTGGCTGAGACTATGGAAACTGAATGAGTCCTTCCAGAATTAAATCCAATATTTTTCAGATCATTCCTCCAATTTCTTATGTTCACCTATAAAGGTAATTTTGTCTTTAACACACTCAAAAGTATCACTTAACCCTGCTTTATCAGACAACTTAATATGCAAATTTTCTACACCATCATCCACATCTTTTATGAAAACACCGACCAGAGCAATCCCAGGACAATCCCAAATCGTACTCAATAGAGCCTCCCAGTTTGACAGCAAACCTCTGACAATTACTTTCTGGGCAGGATTACACAAGTTTTATACCCACTTTATGGTGTTTTCATGTAGATTTTTCTCCTTGGTTTGTACATGAAAATATAAAGACAATATCAAACCCTTACTGTAACTCGAGTAACTACCACCTTCTGTAACCCACTTGTTCTTGCCGGGTTTGTTCCAAACACCCACTAACGGTTCTGACATGGCTTCGGGCAGCTTGCTAAATTTCCCAGTATGCAGTTCCTCCGTCTCAGAGTGTCGTCAACTCTGTGTTTTCACTGAGCTGTAATAGTGCCTGCCTATCCCAATTTGTTGACAGTGCAGATGTTCATAATCTGACCCCAGAACATTTATCAGGGTCATATTGCAAAAGGACTGACAATTACCGAGAACCTCCAACTTTTTCTTGTTATTGTCAAAATAAAAATGCATATTAAACTTCAAGCTTAGCACGAGACATCTGATAAGCACTACTAATAAAGTACATGCATACTAATTTACAAACATGAACTTTATTTTTTTTTAAAGCTTCCTACCTTTCAAAGAGTCTGGATGATATTCTTACCCCATGGTTTTTGAATTAATTATAGGAAAAATCACTCAATGCCTGTATCAGAGGCCAGAAGGAGCAGCAGTTTTCTGAGTATCGCCATAAAAACAATTGTGAACTGTAGATTAAACGAATCCAAAATTGTATCCTGTGTACGAGTCTTTTGGTGAACCAAGAAACAAATTTTACACAAGGTCAGGAATTTCCTAATTCATGAATAAAGGAGTCGAGGAAGAAGGAGGAATTGAAAAACACATTTCCCAAAAATCAACATTTTCTTGGGGACTGGCTGAGAGAGACTTCAGGATCCATTGCTGAAGTTTTAAAATGCCAAATCAAAGATCTGAATACACAGTTTGCCATATGCCAGTTGGATGGTATAAATACCAACCCAGGGAAAGACTCTCTTGCTTTGTAATTATTTCACTAATTACACAAAGAGATAATGCTCTAGCAATATTTTAAGCAATTCTTCATGTAAATAAAGTATAATGAAAAGAAGAAGAAGAAGAAAAAAAAGTCTGCTGCTTAAATTATCACAGAAATAAGTAGTTCAATCTCTTGAATTCTATTTTCCTCTCATTGAATTAGGTTCAAATCAAAATGTCTTGTTCCAGAGCTGGAAAAAAAAAAAAGGTTTAGTAAATTATTTTTTTCAGCATACTCAAAAATCTGCAGAAATGAATTTCCAGTAAGGAGTACAATGAGAGCAAATAGAACAAAAGTACTTTATAAAGTAAAGAAACGAGATACCATTTTAGGTCTTTTCTGTCTGCTTGTTGAGATGTACCATTTCTCTGAATGACAGTGACCGTGAAAGAGTTGATCTGGGTTGAGAAACCTCTTGAAATTGAAAGAAAATACAGTCTTAAAAACCACCTTGTAAAATAACAAAAAGCGACAAATCAGTTTTGAACAGATCCTAAAAATATACCTTTCTGTGAAACATAATCAAACTTCCGTGTCAGCGCACTTGGACGGAACATGCTGAAAAAGACTTTAAGCAGAATACATATCTGTTGCGTAAGCAGTTTAATGAGTCTTACTTTAAGCCTGTTGATCTGGCTTGGGCAAAACACACCATCAGACTCCGTCAGCAGGTACAGAAGTGGAGCAAGCTAATCCTGGAAAGAAAGCCTTTATACTAAGAACTGGTTTGAATTTCACAGAAACTTACTTTGTGGGCCGCTTAAGTGCTAAATGATCTTTTTCCTTTGGAAAAAGATGGTTGCAACTAGGCTACAGGTTTACATCATTTTAATGACAATGTTTACAGGTAAATATTTTTCTTTTTGTGAAATTCTGTGTGCACTTAGACAGTATTGAACGTGTAGTGTCTCTCCAGACTGCTTGCTTGTACTTGCTTGATATTTATATAGTGTCAAGGAACGGGAAAGTCAGAAAGCTGTAAACAGATTTCTAACCAAAGGTGTGTGTCAAAAGTGTAACTTGGATAATACTTTTATAATTGTTTAATGAAAATTAGTAGTGTTCAGGAGAATTATGCTTGAATAATTGTTTTTGTCATCCTGCTTCTGCAGGAATACTTTGCTGCTAAATTTGAAACAGATAGTTTAATTAAGAGGCTAACAGTTAGAAAATAGCTACCCTACAGTAATAGTGTATAAGTGAAAAAAGGAGACAGATATGAGTGGTGTTATCAAACTGAGTCAAAGGAGCTGTTTCATCTCTGTTCTGAATAAAACTTCACAGAAGGAAAAAGTAATCATTATCTATACAAATATGATAAAAATACTCACATTATCTGAAATTTTAGGTAGATGTGTAATATATTTAGAAGAGAAAACGATGAATGATTTTACTTTACTTTTTACTTTAAAAACACAAGTATTTTTAGCTGAGCTAATGCATGTACCACTGAAAAGAAAATAATAGTTCCCCTTGCACTTGCTTTTGGTATGTCTTACATCTTTTGAGAATACTTTTTTTACATGTGAAACTTCTCCAACCTGAGATATTTGAACTGCTTATACAGTTCTATAAATATTGACTAATCCTTTCATCTAGAGCGCTTTTATCTTGAGTGACAGTGGTCTTTGCTTGTATAGCAATTGGCAGATAACAAACAATATCAACACTGCTTGTAAGAACAGCTGATTTATTTATTTTTGATATGAAAAATGGCTTATTATGTCTTTTGGTGTGACCTATATTTATGTTTGTGCTAATCTTGTTATGAAATAGTAGGCATATAGATGTAAATGTATACATATACACACAACTGCAAAATAACTATTTTGCAACATACTAAATTCATTACTTAAAAAATAAGCACTGTATTCAGACACTGAAATACTTATGAAACTACAGATATTTAAGTGGCTCTATGATCTTCACTTTGCATTTAGTAACTGATGTTATTCATTTTCTATAGTCAAGGAATACAATAATAATAATAATAATAATAATAATAATAATAATAATAATATGCATACCTCCTCATAAAACTCATTGTATGTCTTTCTTAGATGTTGATGCTTTTATTATCAAAAGTGTTATCTAAATTTAAAGGTAGAAACATATATGATTTCCAAAGAAGTTTAGCATTCTTATGAAATCATTTCATTAATTTTATATCTAATTTGATGAAGTAGAGAACAACACAGACACCAACATTACTGTAAAGCTGAGTTCAGTTTATGCATCTGTTTCATCCTTTCCAGAGACGAATCACTCTTGCAGGGTGTGACTCAGACCACAAGCTATAGGTGCCTCCCAGGTGCCGCGGGATAATAAACCAATATACACAGAGTCATCACACACTACTTAAAACGCAGCAACTAAGTATCTAGCCATTCACTATGCTGATTTTTTTCTGTGAAAGGTTTTGTCGGGGCTCCCAATCTATAAACCCTTAAGCACGCTCTGACCGTTGAAGCCCTATGACAAGGCTAAGTCCATCCCTGATCCTACGCCTTCTAGGCTGCACTAATTTTTATCTCTGACACAAACACCCAGAGAGACCTGCATTTCTACAGCCGTCACATTAAGACTGAGTTGTATACAAGACCTGTGGACACATTGTTCTCGATGTCAAACAGGGATGGGAGCAATATCAGGCAGGAGATGTACTAAACCTTGACCAAAACAGGAAACAGCTCACGGTAACTTCACTTTTCATATACTAGAATAGCAAAAGCAGGACAAGTCGCTAACACAGAAATTGCCACAAACTGGACAAAGCAGACATCGTTCTGGCCCCCAGTCAGTAACGGTTTGGGAAGTGCGCTTCACTTTGAGAAAGTCAGTCCCAATGAGTCATATTTCTGCCAGATGTCACTATACATTAAGGTATACATAGACATCTCACGTTGGAATAACTATGAGCCTGGCTGGAAAACAGAGAGAGACTGCTGCTGTAAAGCCCCGCTGCCAGACCAGGGAGATAGCACTAGCTGCGTTTGATAATCTGAAGCTTCAAGTGGGAACTCTATGCTGTAATTGAAGACTGATGAGCAAGGGGGATCACTGCAGAGAGCACCTTTTACATACACGTTATGACCGCTTCACTCTGGCTAATCTTTCAAGCAGATCTCAACCAATTCTCAGCTCCCTTCTGGCTCTGCTGGAACTTACCGCTCTCCGAGATGGGTCTAGTTACAACTGTGATTGAATGAAGTGGACAGGCAAGGAATTAGCCTGAGTAACTACATTTATCTACTGCTATTTGAAGCAATTCATTGTGGCTGAATGCTGCTCTGTAATTTTCCATGAAAAATAGTTGTGTTCTGCTGTAAAAATAAAGCTGGATGTGTGTAAATCTAGGTGTAGTGCCTGGTATCTAGCTGCAATGCTGTGAGTCTCAGCATACCTCATTATCAAATTTACAGGCACCAGTTTTGCTGTGGAGACAGGCATAATTATGTCTATTTACTACTTTGTGCTGATAATACTAGTTTGAAAACTAACTGCAAAGTATTTCTTATTTTTCTCTAGAATAACTGTGAAGGGAAGTTGCACTTACCATGAGTTTTCAAAAAAGCATGTGGATATTTTGCCTGCTTCCAAGGGAGATAAGAAACAGATTTTCCCCGATCCATTGCATACTATCAGTCACTTGATTGCCTAAGGGAGAAGTTACTATAATGACCTCTTTATAGGTGAACAACAGTGCAGAGGGATAAACAGATTAGTTTGTAAGAGGAACAGATTTGATTTTCTTTGTGAAGTCTGATCCAGTAGAGATACTTAAGTCACATCTATCAAATTACAGTGAGGTGGAGATGAGGAAATCTTTACCACCTTTTACCCAATATACCAGAAGCCAAGCATTATATGGAAGAGAAGGAAATCTGAGTCTGTATTGCCCATCATCTATGGAAGAACTCTCATCACCAAGCTCTGCGATGTTGGAGAAAATATTCCTTTCATCTTTTCTTGCTTCATATTTTATATATAGGAAAGGTAAAGAAAGTTCCACTATAGATACATGGTACCAGGAATATTCTACTGGGACATACAAATTCAAACCTCTCCAACAGCTTCTCTCAGACCCCAAGAGAACTCTCCTTACAGTATGAGGCCATGGCTGATGGACCGGAAGTCACTGCTGCTTTGTTTTTGGAAGAACTGAGATCCGCTGTTCACTTGTGACCAACTGCACTACGCGCCTAACCCTGAGATGTAGCAACTGCCCGCTCGTTGTGGACGGGGTACATCTCACTGCATCTTGCCCAGCCCACCCATCGGATGCAGGTTTAAGCTCTTCTTTGGATTTCTTATTGTCACGCTGTGCAGCTCCCTGCTTACTCTGTGAATTTCATTCTTCAGACAGCCAGCTCCCTGTACATACGTTTTGCAGGCATATTCACCTACTTGTCAGTCTGACCCACTATATCATATAGTACTTAGAAGTCCTGTGGCCCTCACTTGAAGATTGTTGCTCCAAGATGTTTCATATGGGACCAGGAACACTAGTCTGTAATTTTTCTACTGTTTGAATGTGAAATAGCAGGAAAGAGCAGCAGACTATACCCCAGCACAGCAACATACGGTATTACAAATATGAATTAAGCAACAACTCTTGGCTTTTTGAATGTGATAAATAATTCAGTTCCTCTCAAAGCATTCTGGATTTCTACCACAGAATAGGTGGGAAAAAATTACTTGATCGCATCTTTTGGAGGTGATGTTTACAATTTAATCACATTATCTATATCAAAACTGTCAATTTATTTTGTTCTTTTCTCCAAAATGTGATTGTCACTAAGGTGTTTATATAATACTTTGCACAATAAAATCATGGCATGTGAATGGTATTTTTATATTTAACATATTTTAGAATTGTGAGTCAATCATCTATTTATCAAGACATTTCCCTCTAATTAAAGATAATTCAATAAAACACATGCTATTAAAAATGTAATTTTGGACTCCAGTTATCCCGTCCAGAATGTCTAATTCTTTGTTTATTCTTCAGGTACTCACTGTGATGAAGACATCAACGAATGTTACACAAACCCTTGCCAAAATGGTGGAATCTGTGAGAATTTTCCTGGGAATTACACTTGCCATTGCCCCCCTGCAGATGAAGAAGGGATTTATTACGGTGGCTGGAACTGTACAGAAGTTCTCCATGGCTGTACTGATCAGCAATGCCAAAACAATGGAATGTGTGTCCCACATTTAAAAAATGGCCAACACGGATTCAGCTGCATATGTTCACCTGGGTATACTGGAATACACTGTGAAACCGTAACCACGTTTTCTTTTCAAGGAAACGGTTTCCTTCTGTTGAAGAATCCTCTGACTCCTGAAAAGGAATTTTTCTATAATATAAACCTGAGGTTTCAAACTGTGCAACCTACAGCTTTTCTGTTTTACCGAGGGGAGAAAAATACATTTGCGAAGCTGGAGTTACTGAACGGCTACTTACACTTATCCGTGCAAGTCAATAACCAGCCACAGGCTCTTTTGCATATTTCACATAATGTCAGTGATGGAGAATGGCATTCAGTGGAGGTAACCTTGGCAAGAGCTGTTACTCTTAATTTGCTTGACAGCTCTTGTGTAGAATCGTGTCTCAATAAAACATCTGCTATGATAGATAACGATCACGTGAGGCTTGCATTTCAGAGCACGTTTTTGGGCGGCTTACCAGTGGGGAACATTAGTGGCAACTCTCTACTTAACGTCTATAATATACATTCTGCACCTTCATTTGTAGGCTGTCTTCAGGACATTGAAATAGACTTGAGTGTTATTACTCCAGAGAAGGTATCACCTGAATCATCTTTAAATGTCAGGACAGGATGTACTAAAAAGGACTGGTGTGAAACCCACCCTTGTCAGAATAGGGGACGCTGCACCAACCTGTGGCTGAGCTACCGCTGCGACTGCTACCGGCCGTACGCAGGGCCGAGCTGCGCAACAGGTAAGGCGATGCTGATGGCATTCGTGTTTTAAGTGGTCGCTGAAAACATGACCGTAAACAATTCTGTTTACCCGGTGATGAAACAGCACGGCCCTTAGGATCTCTGGAGCTTGATGTCACCTAGTAAGAAAGTGCAAGAGGTTAGTAGTAGCAAGCCTTCATGATTTTCTAGTTACTTTCCCAGGAAGGCTGCTTTTCAGCCTGACAAAAAAAGTCAGGCTAAGCTAGTGGATTCCACTCATCCAGTTTTAAAATCTTCTTAGTGCTCTTATCACACCATAAACTGCAAAATTGTAGTTCACTGGAGGTTATGCACGTCAAGTAAAATTCAGAAAACAACCAAGTCACTTGGAGTTTAAGCCTTACTTTCAAAGCATTCTTTGAAAATTTTATCCTCAAACTCTCTAGGCTTTTATGAAGAAACTCATTTAAAGCAATGAAAGGCAAGCAAGCAAAAGTACTGCAAGTTAAAAAAAGACAGATTCCAATTTTAAAAAATGAATGAGATTATACTATTAACCTAATCTGATTAGCCCAAGGAGAAGGCAGGGCATCAGAAGCTGGAAACTGGGACCATTCATCTCTCAGCTGGTCCCAGGGCAGCTCTGGACAATCGCTACGAAGACGGCCGTTACCAGAGAGCTGCTTGCTGACCAGAGGGAAACATGTCCAAGCCTCAGCAAACAAAAGAGCACATCTCAGCAAACAGCCTCTTTGGCAGTGATGAGCAGGAACACAAAAGATGCAGATGCCCGTAGCACTTTCCCTGCTACAAATGATCTTCCCAAGCACAGGCTGAGGCAAAGTGGAAGGACAGCAGGAGGTCCCTGCCCAGCTCCCTGCCACACTGCATCTGGTACGTGCAGCCCTCTGGAGCTGTACGTACAGCACCCCACAGGAACATTTTGGGGTGAACTCGGCAATCCTTCCTCAGCAACGGTTTTAGGGATTTCAAATAAGCAGTTTTGTTTAAGAAAATTGTACAAGACCGAGTCTTCCACGCAGTCTTGCCCCTGCTTCCCTCTCTGCCCCCTTATTAACTGTCCACACATGGCAAATCATCGCAGTGTTTAGGGAAGAATACATACATACATATGTTTCTGTATATATATTTGCCAAGTGAACTGGAAAAAGTGAAGTGCAACAGCAGAGCCATGGTCAGATTGGAACGGACAGATCCTAAACTGGTGTAAACTGGCATGGCTGCACTGCCGCCAGTGAAGCTACATTGATTTACATCAGCTGAACGACTGGCCCCGGGGGTTTATTGAATGCATTGCTGCAGAAAGCTGCAGCTTGAAATACATTTCAAAATGTTTAAATACAATTTCATTTTGTATGCTATACTTAATAGTTATCAATACTTTTCAATAGTTTTTCTTTTTGGTTTTATTGCAAAATGACAAAGTCTGAGAGGTAATTGTAACAGACTTCTTTGAAGTCTAGCTGTAATTTATCCAAAGATTTGGAAAGCAACTTTGGAGTATAGGACAACATCTGGTAAATATGTTTGCCTCCTTATATGAAGCAAAATTAAAACCAGTCAGGGCCAGGAGAGGCTTATGCTAGCATTAGAACTGTTGAGAATGATTAGAAAGCATGCTTTTTCTTTTTCTTTTTTTGTTTTTTTTTCCTGCTGACCACAATATTCCTTGCAAATCATGGTACCATGCCATTTTGATACATAGGTTCTAGATATATGCCATAGTTAAAAGACTGTGGCAGGTTTCTTAAAAGGCAGAGTGGGGGGGACTTGCGGTAAAGGATAACATAAGAAATGCTAGTGTCTTTTTGAAGAAAAGTTGCTGCCAAGCATTTAATTGACAAGAGGCAATATTTTCTCTACCTATACAAAATAACAAACAGATGTTGATTCATTTTGATCAACATCCAGATGTTGTGACCCAAGAGGTTAATATATTGACCAAGGAGATGCTAGCCATCTCATCAAACAGAAGATCAGGCTGATGAGATATATATATGTATATTTATAAATAGAAATATAACAAAGTAATTGTAAACATTAAATACCTTTTTGAAGAGTAATGCTTCCTTCTAATACTGCATAGGTGTAATCCTCTTTCCAGCAGAAATTTTCTTTTCACCCTCATGAAAAAATGTCTCAGTCTCTAGTACTACCTTAGAGAGAAGATATAACTTAAAGAGATTTAATGCCTCAACACACCCATTTCAACAAATATTTATTCCTACATACCAGAGTTTTAACAAGCAGATGCAGATATATAGGTAATCTTATTCATAGACTCAAAAGATTTTAAATTTAATTTATTTATGAAATTGTCTGTTTAGCAACAAGTAAGGGACTTATTCCTGTTGCTAACCAATATTACCCTGCCACATAGTAGTGCAGTGTGGCTATTAAGGGTCTGTTGGGGCTTCGCAGTCAGTCCCCTATTTTCATTGGGGTTTTTAATGTAGTCATAAAAAAAAGTAGTGCTGCAGGCAGAAACTTGGCCTATGAGGTCTCACTCTAGGAGTTTTACTGCACAAAAGAGAACTGACTCTTTAGCTGTGTGAGCATTTAAAAAGAAAAAAAGCTTGGTTTATTCTTTCTATGAATTTGATATATTAAAAATAGCTCTTGAAAGTGTTTAGGCAGGAAGTCTATAATATTGAGGACAAGATCACGAAACCTGAAGCGTAAAAATAGAAACACTTTGTTGTGCTTTAACGAGATGATTCATCAGAATAAAATACGGTTTGGGCTACATATTTTGTATCCTTACAAGTCTGAAAATCATTACTGAAAATAAAGAGTAAGGGAGAGAGACAGATGGTTTTGGTTTAATCGTTTTAATTGATAAGCACAAAAAGAAAAGAAAAAGGCTTACTCAATCCTGGATAATTCTTCCCCCCATGACACCATAGCATTATGGGCACTCACAGGACTGAGCAGGATTCATAACTGGATACCAGTTGATGTAGCATATGAGCATGCGTTGAGCCCCAGCAACAGAAAGTTTGTCAGAGAACTGGGTAGAGCCCATGCAGCACCAAATAGGTGCCTTATTTGGAGGTTTTACACAAGAGGGGTTGCTGAGCAGCTTTCGGCTATTTCTACAGTTGGAATCAGTGCAAGAAAATATCAGAAAGTTCCAGAATTACATTAACTTCCATGGTCATCAGAGCGTCAAAGCAGCTAGGTTCTTTTCAGATTGATCTTTCTGAGGACCAATCCAGGAAACTGTAGAAATCTGTCCTTGTTTAACCATTTGAAAACATAGCATTACTCAGAGCATGATAAAGGGGAAAAATATGCCAAATAATAGAACATCTGGTCCTGTACTGGGGCTTAATGCTACAGTCATGGAAGCCAACAGGAATTTTGAAATAGAAGCTATTTACAGCTGGATCAAGTCTTTATTCATCCATAAATACCAGCACATCTTACTACCATACGTAAATATTACCGAAGTAGCTATTTGATCATTGCATTGGCTTCTTTGTCCTTTAGGCCTAACTCTTATTTTTCTCTCTTCCTCTCTCTTTTTTTAATCTTTTCCCATATCTCTAACCTCAAGAGTACATTCCAGGCCGGTTTGGATCTGAGGACTCCTCAGGCTATGCTGCTTTTTCTGTTGATGCCACTCAGAATGAAAATTTGAACATATCAATGTTTGTCCGAACACGCAAACCTTCTGGCTTGTTACTGGCTTTGAGAAATACTACTCACCTCTGTGTAAGAGTCTACTTGGAAGGTGGGAAACTCGCAATGTTAGCTCTAAATACCATGAAGTTATTAGGGAAACACTCCATGAATGATGGAAACTTTTACTTAGTAACTTTAAAAATAGAACCAAATAAAATGGAATTGTTCCAGTCCTCTCAGTACCTAGGCTTTATTTCTACTCCAGTACTAACCATCCAAAGTAAGGATATTCTTTACATTGGAGGCCTACCAGATAACAAAGAAACTGATAGAAATGGCGGGTATTTCAAAGGCTGCATCCAAGATGTAAGAGTGAATAACCAGCCGCTGGAATTCTTCCCCATCACCAATCCACTGAATCCTCTATTCAACCGAACTCTGATCAATGTCACCCAAGGCTGCACTAGTGACAACCTCTGCAAGGTAAGAATGACATATTTCAGAGCATTTTCACATGTTTATAATAGGGAGTTTATGATTTTAATTTTTTTTTTGTGATGATGATAATGACATCTTAGGAAAATATGTAAAAATGCTAGAAAGAGCAGATTTTGTTGAGTTATGCCACATATGATGAATATCAACAGCAAAATGTATTTGCATAGGGGAGAATTAAAATATTTTAAGGTTGAAATACTGTTTTTCACCAATTATTGAACATGCTGTGCTATCATAGTACTGGTCTTTATCACTTTCCATCTGAAATAAACAGACTTCTGCTTTTTGCCAAATAGTCCCCCATTCTTAGAGTTGGAAGTCCACCAGCTTCTATTCATACTTAGGTTGTCTCTTCTCTTTCCTCATAGTCCAACCCCTGCCACAATGGCGGTGTGTGCTATTCACTCTGGGATGACTTCACTTGCGCGTGCCCCCCTAACACGGCAGGGAAGGCATGTGAGGAAGTTAAGTGGTGTGAGCTTGGGCCCTGTCCTCATGAAGCACAATGCCAGCTGGTGCACCAAGGATTTGAATGTAGGTACATTTCAGTTATTCCTATTATCTTTGGTGATTACAAACACTAGAGACTTTGGTTGGCATTTCCTTAAAACTCAATATTCACTGCCTTTAAAGTTCATTCAAAAGTTATTTCTGTATTAAAATAATAATGTCAATTGTAAGTAATATTAATGGGAAGAGTCTGCCCTACCAAACCCAGAAATTTTCAACCAGACCCCCTAACACAGACAAAGATGTTTACAGGACCTTTGCTTTTGACTTATTCAACACAACTTGCCAAGGTTGTACATCAGTGCATTTCCAGAGTGCGAGTGTATCCCTCATACTTCCACTGCAGAGAGGTAAGAGGATATACACTGTTGGATTAACCTTAGGATGTTCTCCATCCTCCTGAAAAGACACGCTACATGACATACATAGCATCATTTGATTTTTTTAAATGTTAAATATCTTTGAAGAAAGTGACCTTAATACCAGCAGTACAATTATTCACCAAGTATCTTCATAAGAAGCACCTGCATGCCAAGCAGTCTATTTGAAAATGGATCACCATTAGCTGTTTTAAGAACATTATCTCTGCATATCTCTTTCCTTCTCCACTTCCCTTCTCCTTCCCACCCTGGAGTGGAATTTAAGAAGCAAGTAAGGATTTTGAAGAAATATTTTTCCTTTTTGCTATCAAAGAAAGTCCTAATGATCTTGTGAAGGAAGATAAATTCACACACAGTCTGATGGGAGCTGTTAGAATGGCTGACTCTTAGGAATGAGGTTGGTCATCAAAAGATTTCTGTCATAGACAATTTGCTGACAGACCTATATGATGCTATTTTTGTTGAGATTGTTAGAATCAGCATTGTAGCACTTGTTAAAATTTATAACTGAAATTAAAATAATTGCGCCTTCTCTAGCAGATGTCTTTAATGATAACATGAAAATAGGTTCTCTCCTGAACTTTACTATCTCATATTACAGTAGACTATAAACACACACAGACAGAGAAATTAAAAGTATCTGAACTGTTTCCTTTTCCTAAACTCAAGGTGTACACTCTTAGATCACCTTTAGATTTCTGTGCTGGTATTAGGGAGTTTCCCTAATAGATATTAAAAAATTCCTACACTATAGAGCTTTATTTTTAACTGCTTGTTTTCTTAGCTACAGCATAGACTTCTTGTTGTTCAACACAGGGTAATGAAAAAAAAAGGAGTTTTACTGGCCCACGAGTTCTCTGCCAGCCTGATGTCTTATGCTCTGGATACTATTTTAAGCAAAGGCAGAAAAAGAGCTGTTTTCCAGGGGCTGTGGCTGTAGTTCCACCTAGATGGCTACAATTAGCAAGTCCTTTAGGGAAAACATACCCTCCAAAAAAAGAGACAAAGCCAATACAGGAAATCTGATGTGGGGAACATCAAGTAACAGAAAAAGTGTATGCTCAGTGTCACAACTGAACTAAAAAAACATCCAGATGGCTTGCTGTGCCATCAGGACTTAGTAAGAGTTCTACAGGAGTATTTTAGCTTTATGAGCTTAAAAACCCTGAGCTTTGTGAAACATTTTAAAAAGCAGAAATAATTTGGAAAAACTCTGACTTTCATTTTTAGTATGGTTTCCTCTGAGGAAACTTTTCCTATGAGAAAGACACCACATTAGATGCGCCAGGCAATGTAGTTACACCTCTGCTGCCTTAGTATCAGGATATACACTCAATAATTTCGGACTCCCAGGGGTTCTTTTCATCGCGATTTACTGAGCCCAGAGATAGTTCAGGAACCCAGGTATCTCAGTGCTAGGATCCTGAAAAGCTAAATTTGTCTGAAGTACAGACAGAAGACATTCCTTCCTGTCCCTCTTCCCTGTCTATAATCCTCATAGATCTCAGAACGTGCAAATATACAGCCCAGCGAGTTAGTGCATTTTAGTAGAAACCATGCTAATGAAAGATGTCAAATACCTTTGTGAAGATGTCCATAAAACTGCCACAACGGTGCCCATCAATTTTCACTCACAGCAGTGTGAACCCAGTGCTCTGCTGCCCTCCCAGTCCCACCAGCACAGGCTCGGTGCCGTCAGGAGGGCTGCAGCAGTGCGCACACAGCAGGAGAAGCGGGCTTTAAACGTGACAGGCACCACTCTTCTTACATTGATTTTGAAGGACCTTTTTGCCAGCTGGCTTCAATTAAATTCGTCCTTTTTCGTATCAGTGAGAGTAAATTGGGATCCAATCAAATACTTTCTAAAATGTCTTTAGTGCTTTACCTAGGAAAAGAGGAATTGAGAACAAAGGTTCGCTCCATGCAGATCTGTCATGGGCAATAACTGGCTGTCCATACTTAGGGAATGAACATAAAATGACAAGTATATATCTTCTTTTGAAGTACCCTCTCAGCCTCAGGTTTGAGTTGTATACAATTATGATCACCTCCTTCTCTCTGTCTAAAGAGGAAAGAGAGAGATAACACTAATGTAGAATTGTATCTTTAGAACAATAACTTGACATGATGCAAAGCAGCACACTTTTGATGTCAATTAAGCTGGTGCTGGCACTGCCCTGTAATTTTATAGCCACAAGGGGCAGGCAAGGATAACCGAAACACTGGTGGAATTTGATGGTTTTTCAGCAAACCCAAAAGGACTTACATGGCAGGGAGCATGGGGCACTGAAGAGAGCTTGTTCCACACGTATTGATTTAAAGTTGGCCTGGTTTCTCAATTATTATCTTTGCACAGGTCTTGCTAATGCAGTGTTTAGTGGCCGAAGCAGTGCGATATTTTACAAAAGCAACGGAAAAATCAGCAGAGACCTCACCAATATCATATTTGGCTTTCGAACTAGGGACACGGATGTGATACTGCTGTATGCGGAGAAGGAGCCAGAGTTTGTTACCATCAGTATTCACAACTCCAAATTACTCTTTCAATTGCAAAGTGGCAACAGCTTTTATAAGCTGAGCCTTGCTAGTTCACTGCCGGTGAGTGATGGGAAATGGCATCAAGTGATGGTCTCTATGGTAGAGCCCCTCTCCCAGTTCTCTAGATGGCACATCGATATAGATAACAAGAAAGACACTGCAACTAGCACAACTGCCGCAGGAAGCCTCAACTTTTTAAGAGGAGAGACAGACATCTATGTGGCTGACAAGGCTTTTGACAGTCTGGATGGCCTTCGAGGATGTATGAGCACCATAGAAATCAGTGGCATTTATCTCTCATACTTTGAAAATGCTGACATCCCTACTAAAAAACCTCAAGAGGAGCAATTTCTCAAAGTATCCGCAAACCCTGCTCTTACTGGCTGTTTGCAGGTAGATGTCTGCAGCTCAGGTCCCTGTATGCATGAGGGGATATGTGAAGACTCCTATACTTCCTACCATTGCGTATGTCCCAAAGGATGGACTGGCACCCATTGCGAAGTCAACATTGATGAATGCTCTTCAAATCCCTGCGTTCATGGAAACTGCACTGATGGGATCACCTCTTATGAGTGCAGTTGTGAGCCTGGTTACACAGGGCCAAATTGTGAAGAGGACATAGACAACTGCCGTGGCCACCAGTGTGCAAATGGAGCCACTTGCGTTGATGGGATTAACGGATATTCTTGCCTGTGCGCTGGTAACTTCACTGGAAAATTTTGCAGGTACTATAAAAAAGGCAGATCTATTTGATTTTATCAGGTCTTTTCTGAAGGGTTATTACACCACTGATGTCTCCATTTTAAGCACAGATGTTATGCATCTATATATTAATCATGGCTGCAGAATTAATGTATAAGGAGTCTGCATTACAGAAAGGTGTACCAATCAATTAGATGTGGACCAAGGCAGTGGAGAGCTGGCAGCTCAGGCAGAGACTGAGGAGGCCAGGAGACAGTGAGCAAGGCACAGCTCTGCTGCCCAGCTCTGCTGCCTGCCTGGGTCCTACAAGCTCTCTGACGACAGGACTACAAGTCCGTCAGAGCTCAGAGATAGTTGTGCTACATCTTTTTTAGAAAAAAGAATTTTAAGGGTTTTGGATCTCTAAAATTATACTCTATCGGAGTAATAGAGCTCTAGAACTATAAGTAGAGAAATCCAGAGTTGATGGGTAAGAGAAATAACAATAGAAGGGCTTGTAAAGAAGTTTTTCTCCCCACTCACAGCATCTTTGCTACATGAATCTTTTCCTCCAAGCTTGTTCTCCCAGCCCAGCAGTACTGGTGGCTGCAGACACCAGACAGCCCACTCTTTCCACCACTTCTGAGACTCCTCATTTGCCAGTGTCCTGTTCTTCTCAGACACTCCTCTGTAAAGGCTGCAGGCTCTTCCCTGGGCTCTTTCTCCTTTAATTGCCCTTCTCTGCACGCCATAACCTTCTTACTTCTGAGCATGTCTCTGCTCTCAGAGAAAGCAAAATCCTTCTCCTTCATCCAGAGGACTCCAACAAACCCAGCCTGCTGCAGCCTGAAGGCGGCAAACAGACAATTGTCTTCATGCTGCCCAGCCACAGTCTTTTACGCTATAACTAGACAACTGTCAATTTTTGTTGACTTTTTTTTTTTTTTTCCCCGAGTACTGAGAACATCTGAGATTTGAAGATGCCTTATATTGGCTCGATAAGGTCTATGTACGCTAAATCTCTTTTTTGGACTCTTGTATTAAGGTGTCCAGGTATCACATAGATCCACTTCAGTAATGTGAGTAGAGCAGTGTCCCTCTTTTTTTTATTTATTGCTAAGAAATTAATTATTAACTTGCCAATAAACACTTGGAAAAGGAAAACCAAATTCAGCAAATTAAAAAAAGTTAAGCAAAACACATTTTGTGACTCTTAAACCTCAGTTCCTGCTGTCTTTCCTTTGGACAATACCCAAGCCAGTAACAGCATTGCTCCCCCAGTTCAATTGCTGCCTACCACTAACCACGAGCACCCTGAACACCCCAGGCACCAGGAGTGCAAATGCACACAGATGTGGGGTTTCCTTTCCAAAGGAAACTAAGTGTGCACAGCCCCTGAAACCGTTCAGTTCCAGGTAAAAGGTAACGTCTTCCCCATATGTACTGAATAGGATTTGCCAGCAGGAGCACTGCTCCCTCTATTTGGAGACTAACAGCACTAGATTCTGCATTCAAATAACAAATTTGCAAGGTAGATCTAAATATTTTGCACCAAAGCAATGGACTAGATTCAAATGAAAAGCTGAGAGAGCACGAGACATCCAGAAACAAGGAAAGTGCAAATAACTGCCATTGCCTTCTTATTTACCCAGATACAGAAGATTACCGTATACAGTTTGTGGGAATGAAGAGAGAAACCTCACATGTTTCAACTATGGCAACTGCACCGATCTCAGCGGGGAGCTGACATGTGTCTGCCTGCCAGGATTTGCTGGAGAACGGTGAGATGCTTCACCCAGCAGATCTTTGTGGAGCAACGCTTCCAAAAGCTGTTCCAGAAGGGTCTACAGGATAATGGGCACAGGGGTTTAGTCCTCCTGCAGAAATACAGACAAAGCAGTTGTTGAAGTTCAGCAGTTCCTTGCTTGAGTGACTTTGAGGACCTGAAAGTATAGCAGTTTCACTTAGACAAAAATCACAAACTAGTGCAACAAGATCCAATCCAATATAGCACCATTAATTCCAGTGCAAGATTTTATTTCTTAGAAAGCTTTGTACACTTGCTTCTACGTGGCTGGGTTTTTTTGGCTTTGGCTTCCATGCCAATTTTGTATATGACAAACTAGAATGTTATCTTTCCATACATGGGGACACATAAACACACATATCCCGCTCATAAATAAAAACCAGCTACAATACACTGACACATGAATATGCAAAGCTGTTTCATTTTCACATGTATGTGTTGTGAATATACAATTTATTCTTTCACAGGGATGGTGCGAGATTAAATACCTGGTAGCATTGCAGCTTGTTACTTTCTTACTGAATGCAAAGTATGAAAACAGAATTATTATTTAAAAAAGAAGTTAAGATACTTTTTACATGCTATATTTTTGTCTGAAACAGCGGGGCCTTCCTCACAGTGAAATTTGTATCTTGTAGCATATTTTCGCAATTCACACTTACTATTTGATAATGTTCTACAAATGGGTCTGGAGCAGAGAGGTCTGACAGCCACAGGGCATCAGGTGCTGTAGAAACGGAGGAAGACATTGTCACAGTCACAGTATGGTGTGAACAGCTACGGGCACCTTTTTGGACTGTGAGGAAGGAAATACTGTATGTGCTCTTAGTGAAATCAGCATTTTATCAGAGTATAATATCCAAAAGTTCAACAGGACCAAGCTATGCTGGCTCTGCAAACACAAAATAGTTTTTAACAAAAGCTTTTAATTCTCTCAAAAACATATTAACCCACTGATTTTGTGGAAACAGTACAGTAAGTTATAAAAGATAGATGAAATGAAAATTTCCACCCACTCGATGCACAGTGTAGTTAGCAGACACATCTGTTTAACTCAGCCAGAAGGGCTGTGTACCACCTTGCAATATTCAAAAAAGGTGAAAAAACAAAATAGAACAAAAAATAAAATAAAACAAGAAATAAAATGAAATAAAAAATAAAATTAAAATTAAAAATTAAAATAAAATAAAATTCTTAGACACTTTGTTGGTGTGTACATTTCTTGGGACTTCAAGGTAGAAGGAAAATACTACTTCCTTCTTCCTTCCCCGCCAGACAACTTGCTAACTACAGCTTTGGGAATGAGCCTTCCTTACATCCATCCCACTGGCTGGCAATAATCTCTATTTTATGGTTCCCATGATTCTCGTATTGAGCAGCAGCCTTGTACCAAGCGCACTACGCTTTAACTGACTCTCACAGCGAGGCATTCTTCTCCAATGTCTAAAACTGACTATTTGTCCTCTTTTCCTCCAGGCTGCCAAACCATAAACCAGTTGCACTTTCATGCTTGCAGATCTTAGTATGTCAAATGAGAAAATTACACCCCTCCTTTTTTTCAGAACAAATTCAAATATATCAGTTAAGAAGTAAAACCAAAACTCTTTGTATATTTATGTATTAGGTTGATAAAGCAGGCATTTTCCTTTAAGACAATATTTCATCCCTCAGAAAGCCATTGATGCACAATATAGAGAAAAGAGTATCTTTCTATGTCAGTCAGTTGACTTGGGATCACATAAAAAAGCCCAACAAACTTAATAGCTGGAAAAGGAAAGGTGAAAGTATTTCTCTTCATAAAAGGAGACATAGCTGTCTGTCTAAAACAAATTTTTCATTACATTCAGGCTGGGATTTTCAAAATTACCTAAGAGAGTTAGGTTTTTAACTGTTCCTGAAGTTCAGTTGGATTTATGTGCCTAATTCCCTGGAAGATTTGGGGGTGGTTGGGGGGTGGGTGGGTTTGATTTCCATAGATAAGTTCATAGATATACAATTTTCTGTACGTTGGATAAATACTTTAATTTAGCTTTTGGAAGTATATTAATATCATTTACCATTGAAAGAAATTGTTGACACATTTTCATAGATTAATAAAGAAAATCAGATAAAATGCTTGATATAAAGACCTGCTCTTCTCTAACACTAAAGATTTATTGCATGGTTATGACTATGATTGAACAAAGCAATTCCTTATAATTCAGAGAGAGTTTCTCACATTCTTCTTCAAGAATAAACCTGCTTTTTTATCTAGAACAATTAGGATTAACTATTAGCATTATTTGAAAAAAAAAAAAAAAAAAGGGGGGGGGGGGGGCAGAGAATTAAAAGGGAACATCATCACAGCCAAAAATCACCAAATCATTACTAGTTTTCAGACAATCTCACACATTCTTCATTAATGTTCAATTGGCTGCTTTGAGAAATTACGAGAACTCAAATTTCCTTTATCATCAGAATTAATTCAAAAACATTTAACTCTACATATCTGTGCCATTCTTACCATTCTTGGGGCCCATCTCAGAGAGACTGGATAGGAGATTCTGCTGGGATCTACTGGCATTGCGAATTGACAAAAAAAAACCAAACCAACCCAACCCAACCCAACCCAAACCACCAACCACAAAAAACCCAGCTGAACATTCCCAGGAGCACCCTGCTGGGAAAAACACACATTTGTTTGCCTTACATCCAGACTACTGAGGAGGAAAAATGTGCCCTCAGCTCCCTGGAACAATGAAAACAGATAAGCAAGCTGTCGGCAGGACTTGCGCCAGATCTAGTTCTAAAATCATACACAAACTTTCATTTCACGTTGTCAAGCACCATTAACCATGAAATACTTTGCAGACATGAAATTTCCGGCTTAACTATCTGTGTTTGAAAATAATACAGGAAGTTCAGGATTTGAGTGTGGCTAATCAGGTAGTTAATAAAATCATAAACATGTGTGGCAATATACCACAGATTTCAAATAGAGCATCCTCCTCTCCCTTTCTTCTGAATTAAAAAAGTGCCTGTTCGACACATTTGATTTGTGATTTCCGATGCTCACTATTTACAGTCTTTCCTCTAGGTGTGAAAAGGACATTGATGAGTGCAGCTCCGACCCGTGTCTGAACGGGGGCCTCTGCCAGAACCTACTCAACAAGTTCCACTGCCTCTGCGACGTGAACTATGCCGGAGACCGCTGTGAGATAGATGTAAGCGACCTCTCCTTTTTTGTCTCTTTACTGTTGTGGCAGAATCTCTTTCAGCTTCTCTCCTATCTTATTCTACGAATGGATGATGATCCAGCAGTCGAGTGGGGTGAACAGGAAGACTACTAGCAGTCTTTAAGCTTTTCTACTTTAATGCAGCAGAAGATGCCTTGATCAAACAGCTTAGCAAAGCAATACGAACATCAGAGTTTTAAAAATCGTTTTATATTTCTTTGTACATATGTGAAATGTTCCATTTTGTATAAGCGTTCTTCAACTCTGGCCGCAATATGGAAGCAAACTTCGTGTGTAAAATCACACTCCTTTTAATAGAATATAACAACGTGAATGATGAGAACTTTGTCATGCAAATGCTCAGGACAGAGTTCTTGTATCGTGAATCACATTGGGTATGGTTTAGTTCTTTTACCTAATTTTAGAACAAATGCTAGCAGATCTTAAAAAGTGTTTCATCCATTTCCCTCAGAGCATTTCACCACACACGTACTGCCAGTGGGCAACAGTGGGACACACCAACAGGCAATACATATTAACGAGAGCTGTAAGATATACTGATGGAGGCACTCAAGCCCTACTGCAATGAGTGGCAGAGATCCACAGCCTTCAGAAAGGCTAATTTTACCATTAAATCTTACAGGTGGTCGCTATCTTTGCATTACAGACTATGTTCCTTGCTGTTCCTTTGGCAGTTTGGTCTCACACCTGTGAAGTCATATACAACATTATTTCATAATTAGATAATGGTTTGGATTAGCAATTGGCAACATGCTGAGGACACTCTCACATCTGTTTGAATTAGTGACAATCCTGCATTTATATCACTAATCCTGCACCTCCACTCCAGTAGCCTGTACACCTCTGATATATTATACTGAGATCAAATACAGCTGTCTTAATCTTCACTACAATTCCTCTTTCAAGAAAGGTCAGTAAGTACATCAGACTTTAAAAATCACAAATTTTTTGTTTCTTCAAAGATTTCTACAACTTGGAGTAAATCTGTTATCCATCAAAAGGTATGAGTGTTGTCAGACAACACTACAGGTTTTTTTCCTTCTCAGGAAGCAATCAAGGTAGTTCAGTTGAGATTTTTCATTCTTTAAAGAATTTGTGGAAAACCAGGGGATTGAAACTTATGAATACCAGGAGGTTTAGCAAAAAATGTAATAGCAAAATACCTCTGCAGTTACCTATGAGAGCATAGACACAACTGAAGTACATTGAGAATTACAAAGCAGGTGAAAAGTGAATTTTGGCTTGTCTGAACAACTCTTTAAGGCAAAAACCATTTATGAACCATTTCTTTGGGCATTCATGATCATATTACATTTGTATAGATTCTGTACTCCTTTTAGTCATTTAACTAGTGTCCTTGAGTGATGATCCAGAAGAGTAAGCACGTATAAGGTGGTGTTTCATTATTAAGTGACATGCCATGTAGCAGAATTATAGGAAAGACTAACACACGCTATACAATTAGATTTTATGCCTCCAGAGAGAAAAGCTGATCTTCTCCAGAGGTCCTTGAGCCCACTGATATTTCAGTTTCCCCAACCTCAAACCTCACCCTGTTTCTTCAGTCCTGCCCAACTTGCTGTGGGCTGGACTTGGAGCGTTCATGAAGACCAAACCCCACCTTTAATCCTACAGTTGCATTAAGACATGTTAAAGTGTGTATGAGATGTTAAGGTTCCTGTTTTGCCATGGCAGGATATAACTGAAGTCACTGCCTGACAATCGAGCCTCTCTTTTTTTTATTTTCCACATTGCATAAATGTGCCGAAGTCTGTTATTTTTTCAAATAGCATTCAGCGTATAATTGCAACAACAATTGCATAATTGCAGTATTATTAAAAAGTCTACTCCTATTTTCAAGGGGAAAAAATCCCAAAACATTAAAACACATTTTTTGCACATTTATGGAAAACACCATGATTCATCCCTGTGATATGTCACAAATTCCTGTCTCAAGCACCTGCCTTTAGTATGAAAACTTAACCACAATATATTTACTTATAGTAATTGTATTACACAAGGATAATTTCTTTGCTGTCTTTATCAGAAAAGTGATTGAGGTAATTTTCTTGTTAATCTCTTGTTAAAAAACCCCAAAAAATTCAGCTAAAAGTTCCTTTCCTCTTTGTAAACAAACAATAAACACAAGATGGGAATGCATCTCCAGCATTAGGGATAAATTAATGCAGCAGTGTCAGAAACAAAACTGTGTATTATATCAGATGTAGGGCTTGGTTATCTTACTTACTGGGAGTCACATCTAATATCGCAAATTATATAACACAAGCAAAGACAACAAACCCAAACCAAACTGCATTTTGGATTTTTTTTTTTTTTCCCCCAATGAAAACACAGTTTTGGAAAACTTTTTTTTTACTCCAGATAATGTGATCTAGCTGACTATGTCAGAGGGAAAAAAAATGTTTTTAATGAAATCAATATTTTTGTGTTAAATGTCTGCATTTTGGTTTAAACTGTCAAAGTAAAACAAAACAAAACTAAAACATTCACTTTGAGTTAGAATGTTAATTTTCTTTCATATGGAGAAATTTAAAATAATGAGCAACATATTATATTGGAAATTTTATTCCAAACTGTAGTTTTCATTTAATCATAACTAAAAATGTTATTTGGTTCAGTATTATTGAAATTAAAAACAAAAAATTTAAACACAAATAACTTGAAATGGAAATGATTGTATTTCAGAATACTAACTAAAAGCAAAGAAATAAGAAATTTTGAAAATTCAAATTAAAAAACTGATGCTGCTAACCAAAGCTGTTCAAACCAAGTTAAAAAAAAAAAAAATCTAAATTAAGAAAATCACAGTAAAGTTTGGGGTTTTTTCTCACTGGGTTTAGTTCAGCTCCCACATAAATAAATTGAACTGTTATGTACTTTATAGAATATACACTACAATACAACAAGCAAAAATTTCATCCTGGTATTAATGTTGAAGAAAGAAATACATGTAATAATAGTGACATACTATAGCTATCTGAATAATATGCAAAACAAATAATATACCTGTACAGAGATTCCAAAACTCTTTCCCTTCAATACTAGAAACTTCATATGAGAGTGCATATACAATATTAAATACAGGTTTTATATGGATTTACAGGAATGTGCAAGTTACTAATCTAGAATATATTAGCAGAGCATCCGTTCAGTCTGTCTGAGTACACACCTGTGATTGAATTCTTTTCCTTCCTCTGATGCCTTGTCATCATGAAACATCCTCTGACTTCAGAAACACTGTTCTTTCCTCTTTGCACTTCTGTATTCTCCACTCCATTGTGCACGTGTACATAACTTTCCTACCTGTATACACAAAATAAACCTTCTGCCTTTGTCTCTTTATGTCCTCTCCTCATTTTCTGCTCATGAGTCTTTTCATTTGCTTTAAGTGTGCCATGCTTTCTGAACGTTTGCACTTGGCAGGTACACCACACAAAAGCTAAGGTTGTATCTTCCCTACGTGTCCTCCAGGAGCGCTGACCGTGCAGGGCCAGGCAGGTGCCTCCCGTGCTGCAATACCGTGTTACCCATCAAGGCGATGGCCTCTGCCGGGTACCTCTTGGTACCTTACAGAGCACAACTGAACAAGCAAGCCCACAGACCAACAATTCAGAGGAAGGGATTTCACCCACGTGGCTTAGAGTGACCCTCATTACGTGGCTCCTCCTTACCTACTGTCAGTACTTACAAAACCATTGAGCATTATGAGGTCTCTGCTAGCGTTTTGATGGGTCATCTCTTTCCAGTGAGCTATCATAGCCCATAGGCTGGACCTCCCATGCACAGGTCTTCCAACACACCCAATGGAGAACAGACTTGATATTGCTAGGTTAAAAAATAAAAAAACAAATGCCAGATGAATTAAAATATCTTCATTGATTTAAAATTATTTTTTAAAGAAATGCAGGTGTAGGACATTTAATGGGAAATAGCTGTAGAAGCAAACATGAAAAAACAGTCGGATGAATAATGACACTAAGCACTTTTTTTTTTAAATAAATCCTATTGCTAAGATATTTTTTTTAGAATTTGAGGGGTTGAAAAGACTATTATTCATGTTTAAAATATAACAGCAAGATCTTCATACATCTCCAGTATTGCAATTTTATTGCAAATGATTTTTTTGTTTAGAACACAAACTCACAGATGAGTTCAGGCTTTTATGAGAATCTCAGTATTCATTTAAAAAAAAAAATTAAAAAAAAAAAAAAGGATCATATCATTTTGAGTGATGAGAAGAGCTTGGAAAACCATCATCACAATATGCTCAGAATCAGAGGAGGAATACCAGACATGCAAATGAAAGAAAACAAAGAAGCAAGGTAATGATTTTGGGAGGCATGGCTTGTGGTGCTGAATACTGATATTACCTGTAATGGATCTCCCTATATTTTGATATGAAGATTCAAATTGTTTTTGAGATGTCACTGACTGTCATACAGAAATATGGGTAATGAGAGGTACCAGTGTTCAGGCTTAAGGAAGAAGTAAGATTTCTGAAAAGAAGGGAAAGTCAGCAGTGATGGAGGTACTAGAAGGAGAGCAAAGGAGTTTGCATCAGCTGTGGGATGAATGAAAGGGTATTCTTTAACACGTTTGGCCAACACATGAGAAGTATTTCACTTGGGAAGTATTCACAGGGAATGACAGTTTCTTTATTGACAATAGCTCCTACTTCTGACCCTTAAAAACACAGGCTCTGACTGACCCTCCTCTGCACATGCTCTAGTACAATTTGGACTCTACCAGCAGTATCCTATCACAATTTTAACTACAAAGAGCCCGTATGTTTGTGAATTGGAAAATATCCTTGATCTTGTATGCTTACTTGAATTCTCTTCCTCCAGAACATTTAATTTTTAAGAAACTAGATCCAACACTCAGTTTACTCAGTGCATGTGACTACAGTATGTTGGTGAAACTAAAAATAGAAAAGATCTGCTTCAAACTCACAATGATGAAATCAGGTTTCATTCTTTCATTGCAAATATTTTTCCTGGCCTGACACCCAAAAGCTCAGCCAAAGGAACACTTTAGTTGTAGCTACTAACTTTTAGCACTTGAACTTACATTTTATATCTTGAGTTAGTGAGTCTCTTTAAAAATAAAGAAATTTTTGTTTGCAATGAAAAATTCATCAGAATTTCTACTTCAAGAACCACAAACCCTGGCTCTAAGAGCTATAGCCTAAAAAGAGCCACAGAAAACCTCCAGCAAGTCTTCTTTTGTGTTATTTAGATTACTATTACCTGAAATAGAGCTCCAGAGAGTGAAAAAAATGCAGAGTTTGGTTGTTCATTTTACTTCGTGTGTCAAGAGAGCTCTGAGGCCCCATTAGGCTCAGGAGCACATCCTGCTAGTGCTGTGTTCTGCTGGTGGTAGCAGAGGGCAGCCGCGGTCCCCGCGCCGACTGGCGAACAGCTCAGCCTGTACTTTGTTTCTTGAACATTATCATCAGCTGCACCTTTGGGACAGCGGTTCCTCACAAAGCATACCCTCTCCTATTGTACACGTGAATATACATGAAATTTGAAAGTGGTGGTGGATTTCATGTCCCAGAATTCAAGTTCTGCTTAAGGTAGCTACTGCTCTGCTCTCTGATGGGCACCACTGTTGCTTTCATATCCTCTTCCAGCTGGTACCATTCCATCCTCCTGGGCACAAGGACAAGCATCATGCACTGGAGGTTATGATTCACATTTAATGTCATTAAAAATACACTGATAAGCATGTAAGGTATGTTCAATATTGAAACTAAATTCAATAAAACTCTCTCAGGCTTCCATAGCACAGACATGCAGAATTTTGATTGAATCTGCTCTACAGCGATTAGCTAATGTATTCATTAACTGCAAGGGTTAGTAATATGAACATAGCAAATGATACTTAATTACAATAATTAATGCCTGGTGATTCATGAATAATGCATTCCCTAGCTATTTACATATTCATACTTATGAGGCTATTAATGGATAATTACCATTCGACTAAAAGATGTGGACACCAGGAGTGTAACAACTACACCATTTTCCCCTCAATCTCACTGTGACCTTGCCTGTTTGTTTTGCTCTTGTATACCTCTATCTTGTTATTATACACAGAAATATAAAAAAAAAATATTTTATTTCCAAGACCTATAGAGCAAGATAATGGCAAATACAGTCATGCAGGTTAGTTTTCACACTGCGTCGGTTCTGAGTCAATTTGTGTCTTGAGGTTGCAAAACAGTTTAGAAGAATTTTAGGATATTATTTGAAAAGAAAAAACCCCGCCAATGTTTCACCTCCTCTTTCCAGCAGAGAACTTCTCAGTATTAGGAGACTCTAAGTGCAAGAGCAGTAGTATTAGCCTAGCAGAGTCAGCGTAACTGAGCAAGGGAAAAGCTGGGATTTATTTGTTTGCATGTCATTCGCGTGGCTGTAGATCACCCATCATGGTGGAATCGTTACCATTGATGGTAGGAGCCAGAGAGACCCCAGCTTTATTCCAGTGCCAGGTCAAATGTGGGGTAAGAAGAAACATCTTTAGATGTGTAAAATGAGCAGCTCCACTCTGGAAGTCACTAGAAATGTCACAACGCCATTTTTACAATTGTTTTTCAGAGCAGAACAGCCCCTTAATATCCTTTGCTATTTTCTATTAGTCTGTATTCAAAACACAGGATTTAACTAAAACTTCTAAAAGGATATTTCAAGAAACACATTTAATATGTGTCATAACATAAGGTACAAACACATTAGGATGCAAAGACAATAAGGTTATCTGATGCGTCTTAGCTGGGAAAGACAAGAAAGCTCCTCACAAGGCCAGCATTACTGCACGCATCAGTGAAAAGCAGTTGAATATTTAATGCGCGTGGTAAATATAAGCAGAAAAGGGAGCCCAGATGACATATGACAGCATAACACTCTGCAGTACAGGAATCAGCTCAAGTACGGTATTCACATAACACATTTAGTATTCAGACTAACACGTTTTGTCTGTACACCATCCTTTATGTTGCAATGGCATTGTTTTCCTTTTTCTCACCTTCTGATGTTTTCCCTGTAGACTCACATTCACATCACATGGGCATTTACTTCAGTCATTGCTCACTTTATAACACATCCATGCACTCCATGACTGCATTGTTCAGATACTAAATTTTACACCCTTTTTCTCGTATGGTTCATAAGATTTAATGTGCTTTTCTCTTTTATCTATTTTTTCTATCTTCCAATAATGTAGCAGGCTTAGCACTGAGGGAAGGTTTTCTGAAAGTTGCTTTAGAACAATTAACTCGTACATATAAAAATAATACTCTACTTTTACTTTTCCTTAAAAGAGCAAGAAAAAATACTTCTATGTTCCAGTTATCTTTGTAGACAAAAATGTATAACTGATCTCATCCTAAAGACTATCCAAAACTCTGCATGGGTCCATTTACTTTGCTTTGAAAAATACAATTGATGAGAAAATTATTTTGCTGCAAGTATTGAGAAGTCTTTTGTTTATATTTCGGTGTCTGTTTTCCACTGAAAGTGGAAATGAAACTATGTTCAGTGGTAAATTTTTGAATTTTATTTTTGTTTTAAATATGGATATTTATCTAGAAAATAGCAAAACAGTAGTGATACCCCAACAGCAGGTATTAGTTCCCTATGGGCTTCCACTTTTGCACAGTAAGATGCTTTTTATTTGCTGGGCAACTTGACTAAATACGGATTGAAACCAGACCATAAACGTTTTAAAATCCATAAATATCAAGTAACTTAATTGACAAAAGGTTTCTAAAAAACAAACAGACAAAGCCCTCCAATTTCAATTTCAACCCAAAAAATATAGTTTGGGCTTTCCCCTGAGTGCTTCTGAAAAGAAAAAGAAAGCAGGCAGCCGTTAAGGAGTTTCTGATGGAAAAGATAACTTACACTGAGTGCATGATGCCAGCAATCTCTTGGCATTCACTGTTTTGTCCTCTTCACTAAAATTAACAGAACTGAAACATGGGTGTGAGGCTTTACGTGGGATTTATTGATGTATCAGAGCAATGTGGCTTCAGAAGAAGCTCGTTCACCAGCATTAAAGTTAGAAAAACCAGAATTACCCGCACCTTAGATATGTGTACATACATATATATGAAGGACGCCAGATAAAGGGTAAATATGGAGATTTCCCAGGTATTACCGATTAACCACTTCAGCAAATCTACCCACCTTTATTCCGGTACCTGAATGGGAACCATGGTCCTTGATTCCAACCACTGCTTTGGACAGTGACAGTGCTATAGCTCCTGAATGCTATGGACATCTCAGCTTAACATAACAAACACATCTGGTAGGCTAGCGTTAATGTCTTGGAAACTAATCATATGCTTAAAATTACTATCAAAGGTCCACGAAATTATGTTGTTTCCAGATAAAACAAAGCTGCCTACATATCTCCTGATGAACTCTGCCTGTAGAATACATTCTTGTGCAGAGTATTTTTTCAGTTCTTGTTATGAAATTTCATTCCTCATGTCTGAAAATTGTTTGCACACTTTACTAGGCCTATAGAATATTTTTTTCACTAAAAAGCAATAAAAAGAATTCCTGTTCTTGAGGATGTGAAAAATATTTTGGTTACAAATGATCAGGAACACTTATCTGTTTTGAAACACAGAGCCACTTAAATGAGAGGCTGAGCTTGTTACACAAATATCTGAGCTTTGTAGCAAACCAACTGTGCAAATACAACAGTCCTCAAATTTATTCAAACAATATTTGGTAGAAAATATTATTCATTTTTCAAGAAGAATAGGAGCACTCAAGTAAAAAAAAATGTGATACTGCTGTAATTCAGTGGAAAGGATGGGAGAATCAGCAGCTTTACAAACGTCTGTAATTATTTAACGTGAGCAGATTTTGCACCGCCACAGACAACTTTGGTTGCTGGTGGACCCTGTGAAATGCTGTGGTAGGGATTTTGGAGATTGTCAAGCACATAAATAGTTTGGGGTCTAATTTAAACATTACTCAAATAAAGGGAAAGATTTCATGCCAGTGGGGAGCGGACTGGGATCTTGGCTACTGGACTTAAACTTGTTAGGCCAGCGGCTCTTCATGGCGTAGCTTACAGAAACCAGCTCAGAGCCCAAGGGAGGGCAGCGCTGGCCAGTGCAGCACTGCTAACACTCACACGCTGCGCTCTCCTCATCCCCCAAGGGACAGGACTCTCTTTTCCCTCTTGTCCAAGAAGTTTGGTCCTCTTACCTGGGCTGGCTCGAATCCCTCAGTGAAGTGACAGAGGAGGTATCCATCTCCTCTGCAGAGTTTATATATGATGTAACTGTTACCTTTTTTTATCCCAAAGCCTACTGTTTTGTGAACTGATGCGGCATATTGCACATGAGAGTCAGATGAGACATTGCTGTATCTCACAGAAAATTTCATTTGGTCCTTTCTTATTCCCTTGTTTCCTTTAATCAAACACAAAACTCACTCAGGCCAAAAGAAAACACTTAGTTTCTATGCATATGAAAATGTAACATGTCCCTCATGGTAGACCTAAACCCACTAGTAAAAGCTGGTGTCTTCCATCATGTTCTGCAGATTTGGAAGTTGTTATCCCCATAGAAACTTTTCCTTGTCCTTTCAGCACATGATATTGCCAGGGAACCGCAGGGGTTGCTAAGGATGTCTCTGGATCTCATCTCTCTGCCAGGCAGAGATGAGTCCCAAAGAAAGCTTCAGTGCTATCAGTGCTGCCTAATATTCCTTGAAGCCACCAAAAAGGGGTTTTGGAGGAGATCCTGGAGGCACAAAGTGATGCTGAGGGAGAGGAAATTACTTCACAAGAAGGAAAATTCTAAGTAAAATGGATTTATAACAATCATACAGCTGGGGACAGTATTGAACACCTGGAGTCCATCTCCGTTCAGTAAGAATGACAATTATTTTAAGTGAATGCTTGTGGCACATCTGTAAGGTACAGAAGTGTTATTATCTTGTCCTTTGCTAGGAACTGAACAGAGTGTGAGAGAGTAGAGACCAAAAATCCATCCCAGGATATTTTAACCATGACACTTCAAAAAATAAATAAAGCATTATATAAATATAGAAATAAAGCATAAATAAACCTCCTCCTGTCTTTGAAACAGTGAAGTTCTCCAGATGGAGTTCACATGGAAGTCATATTTCCCTTCAAGGCTCAGCTACCACGTGTCCCCTGAAGAAGCACTGAGGCCTGATGCACAGGCTGGTCAGAGGGTAACTGGCCTGGACCAGAACCCCAAAATGACATTGTTCACCTCTAGAAAGTTTTGAGTCAAAAATTCCTAACTCACAATCACTTTTTTCATCCCCTCCCAAAATCATTGAGGAAAGAGGAAGTTGAAGTATTTTCCCAGAAGAAATGTATGATGCTTCTGCCAAAATTATATATAACTTGCTTGATTTCACAGTTACCTTACCCATCCTGAAATAAGTATGAGATTGGAAATACTTTAAGGAAGCACGCAAGTATCAATCCAAAGAGTTACTTGGAGCCATCAGGAAGCATCTTGGAAATCACTGATTAAATTATTAGTTGAATTAAATAGCTTATTTGTGGTATAAAAAGTAAAGACAGCAAATAAGCAAAGCTGCAGGTCTGTGGGACTTCAGAGGATGAACTATCTCCCAGACCTTGCCAGTTCTCCTTCTCAATGGGAGTGTTAGAGCCTGGGCAGGGCTGCACTGCTCTGACATGACTACTGGGCACTGATCACAGGTATTTGTGCAGGCAGCCTGCAGGCAGCATGAAGACATTAAATTCAATTACCATGTCCACCTTGGGTTGCCTAATTGTAAGCTAATCGTGTCTCTATTTCATGCTTCAGTTTCCCTCTCTGACAAAAGGCTATTGGCCTGTTTTAGAGGGAATCTCCACAGAGAAGGTTACTATTCAAGCAATAAGGCATTGAGAATGGACCTGAGAAGGAAGAACCACTTCAGCTGCCTGCGCAACAGAGGACAGCTCTGGTATCTGAGAAAGGTGGAATCAAAGGGGGTTGTATCAGAAATAGCTTACACCTGCAGATAAAGGAGGATTTGGACCTGACTTCACACACTGTAGAAAATGTTACTTTCAACCCGTATTGAGGAGCCCCCAGATCTAAATTAATCATCTGGCTAGAAACAGGGTTGAGTTGCACTTGTAGTCAATATGCCTTGCCTTGGAGAACCAGAGATAAAAACAGTGAGCTGAGCCAGCAGATTTTTTTCCTATCACTAAGTAGTATGGTCTTCAAGAAAATCTTCTGAAAGTGTAGGAAATCTTAAAAGAAAGACATTACTTCCTAACACGTTAGAGTAAATCTCTCTAATCTGAAGTACAATGTATTTTCTGTTATTTATCTTTAGGTGGCAGTAAGGTAAAAGCATGGAGTAGAAAGTTAAGAGAAATATCTAAAGCATTTTTAGAGACCTTTTTCTCCTGTTCTGTGCTGGCTATAAGATAGAAAGAGACTTCATAAACCACCTGCATCTTCAGCAGATATCCAAACAGCAATTATTAGAGTTGGCTTCATCCAGATCACATTCAGATGCAAACCTATTGGAAACCAGCAATATTAATACAATAACAAGATACTTTATTAGGTATGCAGTACTTGAGCCAAGAATCCCTCAGGACAGAGGTAAGGTTCACAGGTAGAGATGGACTCATACATTCCTATCAGCAAGATGTAAGTACACTAAAAAGAAAAAAAGCCACAAGAAACAGTGAGTTCCCTCATAAATCAAACATCTGGATCAAGATTAAAAGAGGGTTTCAAGGAGCAGTTATTGACAGAGATTTATAGCTTGAGGTTTTTTTTCCATTTACACTTTTCACATATGCATCTCTTCCAAAGTCCTTCCTAAAACTAAAACGTAATGATGTTTGTTGTCTCTAATCAACTTTCTACTAGAAGAAAAGCCAGTAGGATAAAAACCTACTCAAAATTTTTATCAAGGAATATAATTAGCTAAGTAATGTGACAGTGTCACGTAGCATGCTAAGGCAAGTATTATGTAGCCAATAAAGGTCTATCTTATACCATTAATATTTACAGTTGGAAGCAGGAGATGGCTGCAATCGAAGTGCTGCACCCAACAAAGGCTAGCTGTTGACTTGATACCTTGTTGTCTGACAGTGTGAAACAGTCAAATAGCTACTTACTTCAGCACCACTTGACAGCATAATATTAATGCTAGGTAGCAACACATGTCTGTTTTGCAGGAGCTTAGCACCAAATAGGAAGAAGAATTTCATGGAACAGTTTTGAGATTGTAGGCTTAGCTTATTAGCAGAGAAGTAGGGATGGAAAGTATCTGGCAATTACAAAATAAACCAGGAATCATAACTCGGTCTCTGCTATACCATACACCACCAACCCACCTATTACACACCACTGGACAGAGCAGTTTCCTATTCCCCCAGGAAGTGGGAAGAGGCAAGATGGACAGTTTCAGCTCGGGTTGCACCAATTCTTATGGAGGACCTGGGGGAGATAGACAACCCTGCTTCACCTCCTCACAGTCAGGGACCAGAGCTCGTGGAGCAGGGCTGCACCTGGATGTGGTGGGATGGCTACTTAGTGCTGTTCTCAAAGGTCTGATTACAGAAAAGAAAGAACATCTACCACTAGCATCACTAATTAATGATCTCTAAACGCAACTGTTGTGTGATGGAAAGAGGAGTTTTGAGCAACCAGGTCTGTGCCAACAATTCAGATTGTGCAACTCTATTAGAGTAAACCAAAATTGATAACACACAGGTGAATCATGCCTGGTGAAAGCAATGCACAGGGAAACATGTTAGTGAGGTGAAACAACGTGCAGGCATTCACCTAAATGGGATTTGTGCTTTCAGATTGCGAATACCTCAGCAAAATTCCTCATCTTTTTCTGTAATACAGAAAAGATCGGTCTCTAGATTCAGAGAGAGAGAGAGAAAATGTGCAAAATTCAGAAAATGAAAAGCTTGCATTAGAAATGGGTTAATTTCACCTTTGGCATAGCTGTTGGTAGCCTATATTATCGCTTCCTGCCCTGTTCTCTTATCCAAATGCTGTCATTCCCATCAGCCCCATCTTGAATGTTAGAACATCATCCTTCACGTGCTGGTCTGCTCAACACCTACGAAGCCAATGAAGAAAGCAGTTTTGAAATTCATTCTTCTTTCTCATAATTCTATTTCTGTCTACTGAATCTCTCTTAACTGTCCTGCCCTCATCTTCAGCGCTGTAGCATCTTTTCCTATTCTTCTCCTGCTTTTGGGTTTAGCCTACTGACCTCCTCCCACCCCCTTCACTCTCCCCTGACAACAGGAGCAGACTTCCTCAAAAAGCCACTACCGCGTGTTCTTCCAAATCCCTCTTCAGGAGTCACTTCTGCTCTGGCAGCTATAGGGATGTGGTAAACTCAACCCTGTGTGGGGCAGTGACAGAAAGTTACTGTTTTCAGCAATGGTCTTTTGATTTTAAATATCATCTATTCCTTCCTGCAAGATGCGTGCCAGATAAGGCTTTTATCCATCACCAAGATTTATTTATATAGAGTCTGCTGTCTCGAAGCTGTAATGCAGCTATCCCCTATGGAGAAACACTGCCTGATACACTGTGCTGTTACCATGTACAAAAATAATTCTGTATCATACCCCAAAGCATTTCCCAAACTGGAAAGGGATGTTACACCCCAGAGACTGACACCTTTACAAAAACATTTGTCTAGTCTGCGATTTAGCAGCTAGGGGACAAACTCCTCCCCGGCATGGTTTGCCTGGATTTGCACCAGCTATAGATTTTCCCTCATATCCTTTCAGATTGCAGCAGATGGTGAAGTTCCTGCACCAGAGGCTGTCGATAGAATTTTAAAAGGCATCTCACAACAACACATTGGAGCTGCACATTTAATCTGTGCTCCACCACCAAGATGATCTTAAAAAGAACTGGAGCACACTTGCAAAATTCGCACTGGCAGTTGCTGCAGAAACACTATCAAGGAGCCTTCTCAAAGCCCACAGCTTAATGAGAGCTTACCTCCCAAACTGCTAGCCAAATCACTTCTCTGTGTATAACCAACACTCTGCTGTCTGAGCAAAAAGGCATTTCATACTCTGTCCTGTGAGATGCTGATCCAGCAAAAAATCTGATGGAGATTTTAAGGAGTTACTTATGTACTTAATATTATTTCTTCTGCCTAAGACAGACCATCCCAGACTTACTAAATACCATTGTTTTCATGGCTGGACCTCGTCCATTAAACATTTAATGTAAGTCAGACATCAATACTACAACTAGTTAAAAAAATTGTAGTTACCATATGTAGCCTGTTTCTGAATCTGAAAAGCTACATCCAAAAGGCTAATGTTGTAAATAGAGCGCTACCTGAGCGGCAAATTGTTTTGATTTAAACACAGCACGGTTTCCAAGTGGTCCAGGAACGGTCCTGCAGCCCAACGTGGGGAGGAGGAGGTCTGCGTATGCTGATCTGGCTGGAAGATCAAAACTAATGTGAATAACACCCTTGTTTAACTGCTTTACAATTTAGTTGCAACAGTTTCGAGAGCTCCAGCTCCAGTTTCTTGCTCCACTATAATTAGAACAAACTTCCCCATTAACTTCTGTAGTGTCACAACAGTGCAACTTCACGTGTCAGGAGGGAGGCTGTCAGCATTTCTTAATGAGGCACTTTCCTTGCAAGCCCAGCTAAATCCTAGATTTCAATCATCTCCAACTTCTTCATTTTCTCACAGGGCACCAGAGATGTCATTCTTTCCTTGATAAAAAAGATTGCATTTTTCGACCTATACCTGGTCAATCCAGATGATCAATTCATCATTATAGCTGCTAACACTAATTCTCTCTATATTTCCACTTTGATTTCAAGAAGAATTGTCAGACAAGTAAAAGTTGACATTTTCCAGGGAGGAATTCATTCAATCTGTCACATTTCAAATGTGACAAACAATTCAAACTACAGACATAGACAAACGTATACTAGAGGTGGTACTGAATGTAATTTCTCCAGGGACATTTTAAGAAATTAGTCAGACAATAATATCCACCAGAAAATAGAAAATAAAAAAAAGATTGCTTACAAACATTCCTCTTCAAAATGAGCTGCCTATATACGTATTGCACTGTGGATCTTCTGCGCACATCAGAAGTAGTCACCTGAGTTTTATCTTCAGCAACGTCCGTAGAGGTACGTACAGGACTCGGGGTCTCATCCAGGCCCTCCAGCAATAGGATTGTCTTTTCCTGCAGATATCGGGCAAATAACTTGGAGGTTGATTGCAGAAATAGCAAGGGCACTGATGAAAATTCCAGACTGTCTAGAACTCTGTATGTAGTACAGATTTTCAGAGGACTACAGAGATAGATGAGGGACAACAGGATGGCCTCCTCCCAGTGGATGTGGCGTCAGAGGGAGAAGCTGCCAAGATGCAGAGGGAAAAGCCGTCAATGCTTACCCTGGGGTGTTACCTGGCATGCAGAAAGCAAAGCTCTCTGTGACCAGCACCAGAGCCGCTGTGAGGCAACTGCAGGCCAGCCTGAGCTGCGGCTACGGGCTGATTGCAAGAGGAAGCCATCACACCTTTAGGCCACAGAGATCTTCAGCAGATATTCAAGGCTCCAATCTGGTCCTTCTATAAACCAGTCTTGTTCTTGTTTGTTAAGGAAGCAAAACTAGAGAGAAACCCTGCTGCACTCTGTCTGGGTCAGTTTTTTTCTCTTGCTTTCTGCTTCTCAGTTTCAGAGAGTTCAAATACTTTTCTTACCGGATAATCCTGAAACTTGTTAGGCCCCAGGTTCGAAGTACAGCTACTATTGCGCCTTTCAGGAACAACTGCCTTCACACACAGAGACAAGAAGGGCTGATCAATGTGACTACCACAGAAAATGCACTTTTGAAGACAACAAGATAAACTGCAGAGATGTAAGGTGTGCAGAAGGAAAAGGAGGTGGTGGTCTCACTAGTGATAAGCAGTGGAAAATCAGCTAAGGTGTGCCACAGGCACTGCGTGCTGCCTCCTTTGTTGCCACAGGTACCAAAGTAGAAAGGAATAAATTATTCAAGTACCTGAACGATACCTGCGTATAGGCACACCCAACACAGACGAGTGCCCACATGGACAACAGCATGAACAGGCAAACCAGGATGAAGCGCAGAGGGTAAGGCAGTCACAGGACATAGATGGTGCATACAGAATTTGTAAAATGGTTTGCCATTTCCAGTGGCCTGTGCAGTGTTTGGCTCAGCTGGACATGTATCTGCTCTCTTTAAATGAGTTCAAAATGGATTATTGGTTCAACTCAGCAGCCCGACAACTAGGTCAACACAGCTCTTGGGACCTGCTGGCTGGTGCTTAGCACATGCAGAGCAGCTGACAGGAGGGATAGCAATAGGTACTTGCTTGTGAAGGTGAAAAAAATATCATGGAAAAGGGACTTCATCTGCCGCTCATTTAAGGTACTTCAGTTGGGACACAGTCAACCTATAGATTTATGGCCACTTTACTGCTGTTGAAAATAAACTGTAGTCCCACAAGCTGGGGTTATCAATGCATCTCATTATAATAGATTTGTGTAGGACAGACTGGATTTCTTCTGGAACTACTGGGATTCTTATTTGAATTCAGACTTTAACAGAATAATCTTCTGATAAGATGGCTGTAAATCCTCAATGAAATAAACTCAGCGTATCTATGGGCTTTTTAATCAAGTTAATGGCTTTTCTTTGGCTGCTCAGTATTATCCCAATACACTCCCAAACCTTTCAAATTCTGACATGGATTAGGACCACTCAAGCCAATCGTCCCTCATTACTTTAGGAAATGGTTTTGATTTGGAGGCAGTAAATCTGGATGGCGTGGATCAGATGTTCTTACCGTGAATGAAGTGATAACCTCGTGAGCGGTGTCAGGACTTGGGATCCGGAGACTTCGCCAGTGAAAGCTCCAGTGCACATGAGCAGCTGCAGAATTCCCAGAAAGCCCTGCACATGGCAGAGAAGGGAATTCTCCAGGGTCTGGCAATCCCTTGTTTTAAAGCTCATATTGATGTCTCTGTCTTGCGAAGCATCCAGAACCAGGCACATTTCGATACGAGTGCTGAAATGAAGGCTGATTAATTCTTAATGCCCAGCAAGAGAGGCGTGCTCCTGCTTTCCAAGCACATCACACTTTTCACGTCCCAAAGACACACCCCCTTGGTCCGAGCCACCCTTCCCCACACAGAGCTCAGGTGGCAGCGTCCCGAGGCAGCTCACGTTAATTCTCTCACATCCACAGCGATTTCTCCGCTGGCACTGCAGATCGCTCTTCTCTCTCCCTGATCTGTCCCAGCCCTCAGTGTCTGTGGCCATAATTCTCATCCCCTGTATCGACATAAAGCAGGATTAGATCAGTTAAGTCACGCTGATGTAAAACACACAAGAGGAAGAGGCCCTGTGTATTTTGCTGGCTCCCTTGTGCTATTCCACTTGCCTTTGACATTTGGCACACATGGAAACGTTCATATATAGCAAATCCCTAATTTTCCCCTCTTCTAAAATAACCATTTGGAATACAGCTTCTTTAAAGACAAGCATACATACACTGGGTTGATAAATGCTACTGAGCATTGACTTGTGAACTGGGCTCTCCTTGTCCAAACCATTCATCTACAAAGCAAATCAAGGAATCAAGGCAGAACAATCAATCTATTTCAATAACCAAATGAAAAGCAAAACCCAGCCCTACAATGAAGTTTCACTGTATCCAATGATTTATTTTATACAATCTAAACATTTTAAATCATTTTTATTTAATAATTTAAAAAAATCTAAAAAATTAATCAACTTTGAAATTAAAGCCCCAGTGAAAATCCAAAAGACTTTGTTTTTAAAAAAAGACAAAAAAGATTTTTTCTGCTTTTCCTCCTGTCTTTGCAGATGAAGCTATTCACTATATGAAAACTAAACTCAAGAATATTTTCTTTTTTCTTCTTTTTTTTTTTTTTAAATTTTGCCCAAATAAATTTGTCTTAGTCCATCTGGGTACAAGCTAACATGGGGAAGTGAACAGCAGCCTGGGTGATATGAAGCTGAAAGGTGATGTTGCAGTGTGGTCATCTAATCAAGGAGACATCAGCTGTGCATTGCTCACCAGCCAGCGCCTCAGGACACCCACAGACTTGCACCCACAGGCGACGTGGCTGTGAACACCAAGATAAGCAGCTACACATGAGCAGTCTCACAGAGGTCAAAGAGGCTCTGCTCTTTGAAACGTCGGAGAGGTTCAGACCCTAAATCCACCTGTGGTGGAAGCAACAGGCAAGGACTTACCAGAAGTGCCTGAAGCAGTGATATGGGACCTTCACATTCGAAGTGCTTTTTTCGAAGCCTGCTCCCTACCATTATGCAAAATACACAGTAGGGTCAGTAACAGAAAACCTCTTTTTCTGCTGTCTCAGCAGCACTATGTTTCCTAATGCTGCTCAGTGCCTTTTCTTTTTGGGATCACCAGTTACAATTATTTCAGTCTATGATCATCACTAAATACTGCAATGAATAGACTCTGAGATGACAGGGGACAGAACCTTTCAGATTTATTTTTTTCCAGATCAGCCAGTTGATTTTCCAAATTAATTTAACTGCTCAGCCATTAATTACTAAAGTAGTTGATTTTGATGGGACCAGACCGCAGAGCCTTCTGGCAACCCTCGCTACCAGTTCAGTGCTACTGCCAAGGGGGTTACCTATATTGTAAACTTAGGGAGTGATCTGTGCGCTGATAAACCAGGGGACAGCACTTGAACAGTAGATTATTAATTTTTTTTTATCAACAGAATCCACTCAAAAAGATGACAAAGAAATTAGAAGTAACATAAACAAAGAAATAAAGTTAGCCTATGTATCTGATCATGATAAAAAAAACCCCAGCTCTCTAGATTTTAACCAGTGGGGTAACTTTTTTTGTGCATAGTGGCTCAAGAAGAAGTGTTTTGTCCAACACATATACAGGCGGTATGAGTACTTTTTCAAGTTCAAGTCACTGGTTGATCAAACCAAATCCAATGAATGAATAATAGTTATTAAACAGAAACAAGAACTGGAACAAAACGTGTAGCAGATTGCTATGGTGTCCTGTGGTTCTGGTTTCTGTAATAAATAACTATTGCAGAATGAAAAAAAGCCCTGTTATGATGATTTTAATTTGAGAATGAGGTTTAGATATGTGACTGCATTTGAATAAGTTAGAGATTTTTTTTCTCCCCAATTTCTTTGCATAAAAATTTTCTTTAAAAAATGAAATTAATTTGAAGGATATCATAAATGAAAATGTCTCCATAGATATAGACATATTTACAACAGGAATGGAAAGAGTATGGACTGGAAAGTAGGAGAATAAGTTCAGAAATTTCACATGCCAGAGACCAGGCAATACCATCCCTTTGCCTATGGTAGTGAATTTCTTTCACAAATGTCCTGTTCAACCCGAGGATCAGAGTTAAGACTATCTTGGTCCTCAGTTTGCCCCAGCAGACAATGAAAATAAAAGACAGCTTCTGAGAATAAAAATTCCATTAAAAATTTGCAGTCTCTCTGAGACAAAAGGAACAAGGGTCATATAGTCTAACGCAGTACAGAGAAAAACTAAGATCTCAAATATATCTGTAACACCATCTCAAGATGAAATTGCCTTCCCAATCCAATAGAATTTAATAGACCAACACGTTTCAAGCCACCTTGCTTTAGGGTTGGAGTCATGTGGTCTGTCACCTGCACTAGATTATTTCTATTGGAAAAAAATGTTTTAAAATCATAGGAACCATATATTTAGCCATCAAGGACAGAGGAAAATATCCTAGCTGGTCATGCATCCCCTAGAGAGAATCCCTGAGCCAAACTTGCTTTTATTATTATAGTAGGACCTTTTGCATCAGCATGGAGGTGGAGAGAGAAAAAAGAGGAAGGACTGTTTTAACATTTTCTTTCTGGCATTGTTGTTGTTCTGCAAAGGCATGAGTCCAAGCGATGTACGCACAGCAATAGCATCCATTTACAGTACATCCACCGCTGAATGCAAAATCGTCATTGTTCTCAGGACTGCAATTGCACTTCCTTAGAAATGACGAGTAAGCAGGTTGCTAAAGCATTCTGTAACATGCAGCATCTAACTGGGAAACGGGCTTTGACCCGCTGTTTGCTGTTTCTAAATATTTTGGGATTTGAAAGTTCAGCCTCAAGCACACATTCATCTATGGCAGTTCAGCTGTCACTCGTAATACAAATCAAAAGATGATGGATGGCAGAACGTGCCCAGAAGTTCAATTCCTGCTAGGGTCATTCTGTCCGTAGTGACCACTTTCCCACACTTAACTACATCACTTCATTGGCTTACCTCACCGTAAGCATTTTTTACACATAAAAGCACATATGTATATGTGTATAGAATGTTCATCTAACAACTATAAGATTTCTCTGGTCTAAAGCTCTTCAACTAGCAGATTTGTTTATGCATGCTGTGCCTTCTGACATTATCACATTTCCCACTGCCACATGAAAATAGAAAAAAAAAATCAGAGCATCCTTACGTTCATCCTGTACTGTACTGCTTGCGTTTCTGTAGATGAAGCTACAAAGCCTGTATGTAGAAGAGCTGGATGAATATTTTAAAACATATTTGTGAAAATATACTGATTAATTTCTCACTGAATAGATTTCAGTGCAGCATCTATACACTTGTTTCATGCAAACATGCTGGTAGAAAAGTTTACTGGCAGGAATGCCTGTAGAAATAGTACATTTTACAAAAATATTTACCGTAAGCAAATTTTCCATATATAAGTATTCACATAAACTTGACTCCTCCAGCAAGAGAAACAGAAATGTGACTGAATATATATCCAGTCAAAATATCTCATGTTTAACTTGCAGTAGCAAAGACTAGCAATAATGTGTTCACAACCAAACTAGGGATAATGAATTATTATTAAACTAATTAAACAAATAATTGCGGAGTTACTACTACAGTTTGCAGATATATTAACTCACAGGTTATTTTCAAGCAGAAAAGAAGCTGTGAAATAAAATGGGTCATTATGTGAAATTCATCCAGCTCTGCCTCGTATATGAAACATCCAGCACCGTGTGTGTAATTTTCTGAAGAGTCCAAAGAACAAAACCTGGAAGGGCTAATGTACTTCTCTACCAATAAACGGTGCTTCAGCAGTAGCTCGTCTATGCAAAGCCCTATCCATAGAATGGTTTTTGTTTTCTTTCCTTGGTAGCTCAAGTGTGTCTCGATGTTCTCTTGACGTAAATTATATTGCAATTATTTCAATCCTTCCAGTTGACAACTGACTTGATCTCGAACATATTCGCCTCCATTGGCTCAGTAACGCTGGCCTTGTTATTGATCCTCTTCTTGGCAGTTGTGGTTTCAGTCATCGCTGCCAATAAACGGGCGACTCAAGGGACCTACAGCCCCAGCCGGCAGGAGAAGGAGGGATCCCGGGTAGAGATGTGGAACATGGTGCAGCCACCGCCGATGGAAAGACTGATATAGAAGAAAGTGCTCCTACACCCTGAAGATGGCTGAAAGGGGACAGTGTACATATGTTAGATATATTAATTTTAATTCTGATACCAGGAATACTCATTATAAAGATTACAAGGACTTTGGGCTTTCAATATTTTCAGTATCTTCCTTTTAAGTTCAATAACATTAAAATTCTCTTAGCATTCAAGTGAACCAATGCCATTTATCATTGTTTTGGACCAACCCGTCCAAGGACAATTTTTATTTGCACTGGAAACTCCAGCCTTGATAATCAGCAGTAGGCATTACAGACAGTAATGGCTCCTGGGATACATGTAAGTGCCTGTCTCAGATGCAACACGAATAACAGCTTCTCGTTTGTGCTCTCCTTTGACTGCCTGGCAATCACTGCCGCAGAAGACGATGCAGACAAATCAAATGAGCCAGTGCAATAAAGACATTGTAATTCTGTTATCAAAGGGTTTAGTACTAGAGCTGTGTCTCGGCATATCTACTTTCATCTGTTAATCAGGGATTAAAAGGAAGCTGTGCGAAAACTCTCCAAAATAAATGCTTCAGATTTAATTGGTTTTCTTTCCTCCAGTTCTCTCATTTTACCTGCTGCCCCTCCACCTTCTACTGAAAAGAATTTCAGTTTCCACGAAGGCACATATTTCTCCAAGTATAAAAGACTGTGTCCTAAAATATCCAGTGGTCACAGTCTAACCTCTCAGGAGACATGGAATCTAAACATGCTAAACAATTTCTGTGCATCCACACTACTGCCATTTTCTTATTACAATACTACCTGATGGTCCATTTTAGAAAACTACTGCTTCTCACATTGCAAACATCACATGGTTTGCCAAAAGGCATGCTCAAAACGTTTCCCAAAGCTCATGGAAAATACCAGGAAAGGGGCAGAAGTGGCCTACAGGTAAAGCAATGGCTTGGAAATAATTACAACAGACTTGGTGCTTCTCCTGGAGCTCAAACTTCTCATATGATTGTGGGCAAATAAATTTTTATGCCTCAGTTTTCCTCTACTAAAACAGGGATAATCCCATTTAACAACCTCATAAACCTCAGCAGCAAAAGGATTGCAACTGTTTGTTGAAAAAGAAACTAATACGTAAAATGGAATGGAATAATAGGAGATGTTTGGAAGAAACCTTGTCATGAAATAGACATTTGAAAATTTTCAAGAGTTTTAATGAGAGAGATTGTAGTAGGAAAAGATATGCCAAAAATACACCCAGGTCAGAGGGGGTTTTTATAATGTAGAAGCAAATTTTAGCAGTAACTCATCCAGCTAATTTTCACATGTAGTCAAGAAATTAAAGCAAAAACATTGCTTCCACACAAACTGAACCCACAATAAAGAGGCAATGGAGTGGAAAGTCCATGATGGCATTTCTTTCTTCCTGTAGTTCAGCTTATATGTCCCTGCAGTTGTGAAACATTCCAGATATACACATCAAACTCCAGATGGTTATTCCAGGAGCTGCATAATAGACATAATACACACACTCAGTATCCAAGACTTTAACTCATCTTTTTAATTAATGATCAATTCATAATTCATTTTGAATGAACCCCTTAAGGGATTACTGAAGATCAATGCCATTCACATTTATTTTTGTATTAGCTGATTAGCAGTAACTAGGATAGTAAGCACATCCTGGATTTTTTTTCCAGTCCTCACCGATATCTTTCAAAATAAAGCACTCCAGTAAATGTGAGTGGATGGCAGGATTCAAGCTGAGTTAAAACAGCAGAATATAGTCACAGTGAAAATGCATAACAGATTTTATTCTAGCCCAATTTACAGCTTTACTGCTGAAGCTTATTATTTTAAATGCAATTGTTGTTGAACAGCTGCAGTCTAAATCCAGAGAGTTCAAATGGCAACTAAGGAAAGAATGGAAAAATAAGCTTCCAACAAAAAAAAAAATTATGGGAGATAAGAGATCAGAGATTCAGGGTAGATATTTCAAATCAGGGCATTATGTAATTACAGATGTAATAGCTCTTAACTGAAACTCTTGGTTTAGCTCAGCATTTACCCTGTGAGACACTGCTAGGGTATAATGAAGAATACCATAAAGTTTGTCAGGTGTGATCATTTCTAGAAAGATACATGAATATTGGAAAAAAAGAAGAAATTGACTCAAAGTGTAAAGTTTGAGGTAGAAAACACTCAGCAAATGAGACAGCAACAAACAGCGTGTGAGGATGAGAGACCACAAACGAAGCAGGAGTGATTTGTGCAGATTCTTAACACATGTTGCTTTAGCCTCACCCAGAAAAGCTGTGAGACCCAAAGGCAAGGCCACCTCTGCCTAGAGAGTGGCAAAGGGAACAAAGACACAGGAACCTGTGATACCAAGAGGGCAAGCAATAAGTCAGTGGAGAAGAAGAGCTGTGAGGCTGCAGGCTGCAAAGAGCTTGGGGACAGAGAGCCCTGAAAACCCGGGGGAATCTAGAAGCACGAGTTGGGCACAAATAGCAGAAGCAGCACTGAACTTGTAAAGTGGATGCAAAGATGATGCTTACACACATCTGCTTTATGTTCTTGGATTTCTGGTCAATGAGCTAAAAGGAGAAATAAAATTGATAGAGATCTCAGTGAACAGCAGAGATGGAGAAAGAAAACCAGAAATTAAGTCATCTCAGAAATAGCAGTAGAATGGTTATAATAAAGATCTAACTTTGAAGTTCACCCTTCTTTGAGCAGGAGGTTGGACTAAATGACATCAGCAGGTCCCTTCCAGACTAAATCATTATATGATTCAAAGAAAAAGGACAAAAGAGGGAAAGCAGCTGAAGATGGAGGCAGTTTGCATGGAGAACTAACTTGAAGGAAAGCATTATTGTTCATGGTGAAAGATAGAGGAAGAATAAGGAAGTGGCTGGAAAGTAATTCTACTCTTCTCAGTGGTTTGACTTTCTGGATGAAATTTTGCATAGAGTACAAAACCAATCTGTACAGAGGTAATAAAATATCAGTAGGAAAACAATCTGTACAGAGGTAATAAAATATTCGAGAAAGTGTTGCCGCACAGAGAATCTACAGGGCTGAGCAAGATACCCAGGAACGTGTACAGAGGAAGGAAGAGGCAGATAAGATGAAAGCCTGAAGAGTTTTCATACAGACCAAAGACAGCTCTGGAGGAATATGCTCCTAAAGAATTAAAAAGACACCCATAAAAGCCCAACAAAGGGAAAAATCTCACAGTGAAAGATGAGTATGGTTTGTAGAAGGTAAGTCAAGGAGACAGAAGGCAGGGGAAAAAACCTTTAAACTAAGATTAGAGTAAGTTGTGATTGCTGTCAGTCTCAGTGGAGAAGAAACGATAAAAATAAGAGTGGTGAAAATTCACACAAAAGTGAGAGAAGAAAAGGAAATGAAAGTGGATGGCACTTGAGGAAGGTGGAAGCAAAAGCTGGATCGCAGCAAGGGTGAAGCTGGGCTTTCATAGCAGCGAGGCCATGGGAAAGGGAGGGAGGGAGGATGATGGTGAGTCAGGAATGAGAATCAAACCAAAAGCAGATCTGTGTAACACAGCTTAGAGGGAGCATGTTCTCTTGGATATAGGGATTAAAATGAGAAATATTCAAAACTCTATTTATGATCTTATAAGAAAACAAACAAGAAAAGGCCCAAAAGCCCTAAATGTCAGTTCTAAATATGCTTTCTGAAAAGCTGAATTAACAAAGCAACATCCAAAGAAGGTAGGGAGGCAGATGCTGCAGCTGGAAAAGCTCAATGCCAGCCTGGAGAAGCACAAAAGGTCCCAAAGCCGTCAATGTATTAACATGCTATAGCGACCATGAAACGCACAGTTAGGAAGACTGACCCTTTCAGGCCATATCTCAACCAGCAAACAACAGTTAAAACAAAAGAGAATACATTATAAAGCGTGCCTAATACCATCTTTGCTGAAATTTAAACCACAGATTAAGAGTGATATAAGCAGATGTCAAGCTGGTCACTGCTTCTCAGCCCAGGGGTATAATAAAATGTACATAGAGGCACAGACATTCAGGGAGGAGCAATAACATCTAAGTTGTGGAGAGCATTTATGCTGCTGTAAGGAAAAAAATATCGAGACTGGCTTCTGGTTTCCCAAAAAGTGCTGATAACCTCCATCAATATGGAGGTATCTCCACGCAGAAGACTTAAAATATTTCAAAATTACATTTGTTTAATTTATCTCACTATTTGTCTCAAAAGCTGAAAGTAAATTATTTATTCATGATCACTTGCAACCTACCCATTAAAGAAACAAATGCACAATACCCAAACCTTACACATTTAAACTTTCTCTTCATGTCTAACAACCTTCTCCAAAGAAAGAGAAGGTGCCAAGGCAGAGCACACGATCTGCTCGGCACCAAATCTCTCTGAAGATACCCTGAAGCAGGGGAAGGATGAAGCAACTTACTCCCCTTTCACAGTCCATTCCCTTTTCCCTTGGAAAGAGCTGACATCCAGCCTGTGAAGCAGTGAGGAGAACCTCAGAGTCCCAGGAATATTTACACTAGGAAGAATATAAATATTGCAGCTGGAATTTGGTCAGCTCAAAATTATCACGGTGTATCACTGCATTATGTGCCTTCTCCATTTTATGTAAAATTAACTGGTCCTTCTCTGTCTGTACATAGTATGCTTACAGCTTAGATGGTGTATTCATATTACTGTTTTGCTGTCCATGGGATCAAAATGACCAATAAATAAGGATTATATCAAGCCACATGCAACCTTTTTTTTTTTTTTTTTTTTTTTGCTTTATGGGATTATTTAATCATGAATGTACAAAGGAAATTATCCCCAGGCCAGAACTATATTAGCAGTTTAAAAAGTCAAGTTTGCCATTTGGAATCAAGTGATCAAGAAACATTTTCCATAGTTGGAAATGAGATGAAGTGTTTTGTGCTACGGTCGGGGCTGCCAGCCTCAGCACGGCAACCTGCACCATCCTCTGACTCCATCCATGTCGACTGATTGTCCAGTGCCCATCAGAGGGAGGTGCTTTGTGCCAGGTCCCAACGTGGCACGAACTAATACAGCTTCACTGGAGGCAATTTATACAAGCTGAGAATCACATGCTCTGTTTTTTAAATCGCTGCTGTCTTTCCAGCACCGTGGATGAGTGCGGGCAGTAAAATGGCAGAGCAGTAAGAATTTTCTTACTTAATGCAAGTTCACAAGGGGTTTCTGCTCACTTCAGAAGTTTCTCTGTTACTTTTCAATAAAGATCTATAACCTCAGAAACCAAGAGTGCTATTGTCCCAAAGGCATCGGCTAGTTGTAACTGGAAGGGTCCCCTCAGAGGAGTTCAGCTGTACTGATGCTTGCAGTTGCGCTGCAAGCTCCCCTCCAGCCTGCTTGCTGTGGCTGCATCCCCAGGAGACCTCCAGATAAGACAGATTTAAGACAAACGAAACACTATTCCATTACTTTCACACACCTTCTTTGAATAATGTCCAACCCTGCCCTGATGGCCACCTTAGCAGCTGACTTCCCAAACAGCACAGAGCATTGAAGAGGCAGCACTTAGAAGAAATCACTAGCAACAGTGAGAAGATGCTTTGAGGCACTGGACACCAGCCCATTACAGCCCATAGACTGTCATATGTCTGAAGTCTGGCGAGTCATTATTGTCCAAACAGATGCTAATTAATAATAAACAACATCTAGATTATGGTATAAAATACAGAACATAGCACATTTTTTAAATGGCCGTAACAAAGTCCCACAGCAGAAAGCTTGTCTCTGGATAAGTGACAGCTAAGTCGTCTTCCCAGCCAAAAATTTCTGTACTGTGCTTTATTTAACGTAAGCCCCGAGTCTCCTGCAAGTCTCACTGCAGGACAAATCTTACACGTGTAATGTCACATAATGTCAGGAATCATGGACCAGAGGATTTTGGCCAAGTTCCTTTCCCTGCGCTATTCAATCACCTCTCAGCTAAAGAAAACTGACACCTCTGAAAACAATTCAAAAAAAGAGCATCAGATTAGATGTTGTAAGTCAATAAAGTTGAACAGCGAGGAGCTGACAACACTAAAATTTTGCCTATTGCAAAACGTCACAGTTGAATGAATGGATGGGGCTTTCATGCCCCACTGAAGCATGCACAGGCTTCAAACTACTGGCATGTGTCAAGATGCTGCAAACCCCAACATTTATAAAAGATGCATCTGGTGTGTATTTATTGGGAGCAGAGTAAGGTCTTGTTTAAATTGCACACATGAATCTGATGTGGAGAGCGGGCGATACCCTACGCCTCACAGTAAAAGCATGTTTTAACCTAATCTCCCCCATCTATAATGCATGCCACGAGGTGTGAAGTCCTCTTGCACAATGAAAAGCCAGAGTATAAATTATGAATCAAGGCACAGGTGGAGTCCTGAAGGCCAAACAGAGCTCTCAGTTCAGTGGTGATTTTTCTAGGTTTAGGTTCCTTCCAATGATATTTATGGGATAAAAATGTATTAGAGATTTTATATCGTAACCAATTTGAGTAGCTTTCCTATATTTTGACTTGGTTGCACAAAAGTTGCTTTTAATTTCTGCTTTTATCATGCTGTGATTTTCCTTTCCCTGAAATCATTTGGCAAAGCAATTACACTTACTAGCAATTCATCTAATATTGTCAAACATCAGCAAGACTGACATGTCCAAATCATGACTTTAAATCACCTTTTTTGATCAGAGAAAAACTACACAGGCCTTCATCTGGTTTTATGCTCTTCATGGCACTGCTTAAAGCATGACATTTTTCTCAGCTCAATATTGCGTATGACCTTTCAGATTTCACCTGTAGTTTCAGCAAAAGCGCAATTTTCATTGGCATGTATTGTAATAACTAGCGATGACAAAAATGTGTGTTTCCAATTTAAACCCACTTAGTTTCATTTGGCACCTGTGCTAAACTTTACTTGGCAGTGGAAATTCAGAAACAGTGACAGCAACGTAGGCACTGGAGGAGCAAGAGCAAACCAAAAGGGCAGGGTCTGCACGGCAATCTTAATTATATGTGACTGCTTGGGCTGCAAGCCTTTTTTCACCTGTACGAACAGCTATTTGCACCGCAGCGTGTTTGCAATGTACAAGTAGTCACAGCGTAGGGCAGTCTCGGGTTAAATACCTGCCTTCTGTCCCACAAAATAAATAACTTTGTATCTTCCATGCAGCTAGTACAAGGTATTAACAGAATTTCAGGTGTTACCCCTAAGTGATTTCATGATCTTTAGGCAGATCAGAAAAGCGTAAGTCTGCAGGGAATGTGTGGGGTGTTTGCACATATTTTTGCTCCAAGTGTAAGACAGCTTAAACAATTAAATGCAGCTTTAGCTGTTTCTAATCATCTCCTCAGCAAGCAGGCAAGCGAAGCCCAAAGGACAAGCTGCGTGCACCCAGTGGTGACAGGGCACCCTGCCTGTACTGCAGCCAGTGCGAGACCAGCCACGAGCGCAGGCGTTCCCTTGGAGTTGAAAGCACGAGGCTCTCCTTTCCGGCTGCCTACAGCACTATCGTTTGACTTTGAACTGTTTCAAGCCCAGGAGGCAATGACCAAGAAAGATCCACAGGAGCCACCTCAACTGAGACCCCAGTGACCGAGCCAGCGCAGGCAGGCACACTGCTTTCCCGTCTCAGTCTCCGGCAGCTCACCCGCACGTGTCGGTGACCCCAGCTGTTGCAGAGACTAAAGTATTTCCTTGGGCACATAATTACGTCAAGTGAGGATTGTTTAAAATAAATCAGCAGGTTGGCACTTTGCTGCTTAAACACATAAGGCTTCAACGTTCAGTTGAACTAGCCCAGTGCCGAAGCATTTTCTTCCAGAGGGATCCGTGGCAGGATCAGAGGTCTGTGTTAAACCTGACCCCAGGGAGAGGGAGGATCTATCAGAATTTTGCATGAGAAATGAGCCCAACAGAAAAAAATGCAGATTTGCCTTTTGGAGGTGGCCCAGTGCTGGCACAAGCGATTAAACCAGCCTCCCAAACAGATCAACCACAGTTCCAAACTGGGTAACAGCGACCACCAGGCAGAAGAACATGTGGCTGTGCTCAAGACCTGCACGGACTAGTTTAGCCCATGTTTGTCACTTAATCCTGGGATATATTTTTCTTGTGTAGCCCGCCTGAGATGTAGAAATCATTTGTCAAATTTTCTGACACTGGGGAGAAAAGAAGGGGGAAAAAAAACAATTACACAGGTACTGGTCTGTTGACATTTAAACTGAGACAATTATGAGTATTAAAAAAAAAAAGGTTAAAAAAAATCCTGGGCCAGCAACCCAAAGGACCAAAGACAAATCACAAAATAGGATGCAACTAATTAGGCTGAAATGCCAACAATGTTCAGTATATCGTTCAAAGTATCTGTGGTGTCAGACTGCTACCGTGACCCCCAGTTCAAATATGCCAAGGGGAAATGTAGAATAGGACTGAATTGGATAAGTTAAATACAAATATTTAAAAATGACATTTTAATTTCTACCTCACCATTTTAACATTTTCAAAATCGTTAAATAAGCATGTCGCCTATTCTCAGAGCAGGCCAAATGTCAGGTGTTTGTATGTATTATTCAGCTGAACATTTTAAGTACATAATCCTTCTCATTGCTAAACAGGTGGTATGATATTAACAGGTTATTTTCGTTAAAGGAACAGTGAATAGAAAACTGCTGATACTATAAAGTGCATTATTGAATGTGAAGCTCGTGCTAGTAGAGAACCAAACAAAGGTCTGCAGGGAGGATGGGGGAGCGGGTAGCCACAACGTTCTGCTGTACCTACGACTTCTAAAGCAGGTTTCGGGGCACTGGCACCCAGGGTCTCCAAAGTCATCTACCACAGTTTAAATTAAGTCATCAATGCTAAACCAATCTCTCAAAAACTGGGCTCCAGAAGTTTTAAGATGATCATGTCAAGGCTAAAACTGGAAAGTCAGACATGGCTTTTAATATCTGGCCTTTGAACAGTCCAGGCTGAGAAAAGCACCCTCTTGCCTATCTTGAACACACAGAAACGTTCCTTTCATCATCTAGGAAGCGTCTTAAGGTAAATCAAATTAAGTTATTTTATACCAGGATAAAAATACTCACCTTGGAAAGTATGATAGTTGAGCTATTCATAGAACTATACATACCTGAAAAACAAACTTCTGTGGTCAAATGAGTCTTGTGCAAGCTCTACATGGCAGAGTACATCTTCACTGTCTCATCCGTGATGCCAAGTGTTTTGCAGGACTTAGCAATTAAAAACAGATAACAGATCTAAAAGGAAAAGGTTTGCAACCAAGTTTGATAGATCCTTTGCAGCCCAAGTTGCATCTCTTTTTCCTGTGCATTGGGTTTCACTGCTGTTTTGTTCCCCGTGTTTCAGTGACAATTATTTGAAGGAAGTAATAGACCTGAAAAAAAGAAAATTAGTGGAGCAGTATGCTGTCAGGAACCTGCCCCTTCGACTTTCAGGAGAAATGTGAAATAGGCAGCCACAGAAAGGAAATGATACATGGCCCGTAGCACATTCCAAATGTGCTTCCCAAACTTTGCTTTTAGAACTAGCACTTGTTTATGTTTCATACAGAATTTGTAACAGGATTGACAACCTCTGGGGTTTTAAAGCTTAGGAAGCTGCTAGCATTTTTTCTGACTGATGAAAATCCGCAGACTGACTCTACTTTGCTTTATCTGAATACCAGCAAACCCACAACATCACTTCAGGCACTGCTTAGGTTTTTTGTGGTTGTTGTTGTTATCGCTTGTCACATCAAATAAAAATCTAAATCCATGAATTTGATAAAGTCACTTTTCCTTTTGTGAACATGAGGTTAATACACAGTGAGTTCTAGAAAGAAAATGAAATGCATTGTCCATCATTCAGGTATGGCTGCAGCTGCACTGGGTAAAAGTATCTTGCAAAAGAGATACTCTCAGCTGCTTTTGAAGTGCAAACCACCAAGAAGCTACTAATGAATAGGAGTGTTTATGACTTCTCTAAACAAGTCCCCAGCAAGACATTGCTTTGAGTTAGATTTTTCCCTCAAATGCCGCAACTCTGAATGATGTGCCAGCTTTCATACTCAGGGTGCTACTACGTGACTGGCACACCAAAGCCCCCTGAAATAATTAATTTTTCACAGACACTTGGTATAGTTGTATCAATAGGAAGAGAGTCCTACTGTATCACCCATGTAAAATTTGCCAACTTAGACTAATTTGTCTTATTACCTCCCCTTTTTCAATTCCTTTCCCGTGCTTAAGTTTGAAAGAACTTACCGAACTGAAACATCCATTGGAAACAAGCTGCAACCACACTCTCAGTGCCCCGAGACAGCAAACTAAGGAAAGCAGGCAAACTTAACCTGAAAGACTTGATCCTCATACTTGATCTTCATACTCGCTCACTCCTTCTGCAAAACACTAAAGGCTTTCACACTTCTACAATGCCCTCCATTGGCTCACAATCTGGACCCATGACAAGAGGTTCATTGTCACAGCCGTCTGTTTTAAGAGCTGAATAAATATGCGGGCACTTCTACTGGCGAAACGAAGAAATGCCTGCCAGATGTGCTATGCTTGATCTAGCAGTGAAGACCCCTGCGCTGCCAGTCTTCGCAGCTTGTCTCACTGCTAGCTACAGCAAGCTAGTACAAGTCTAATAGCAAGTGTCAAAGTCACACTTCTGTTGTTTTGCATGAACGTAATTTGTAATTTTTTTCATCAGTTGTGGACTGAGTATATCAATATCGAAACTACAGTCTCTATGGTTTGTCTTCATAAGATATCAAAATGCTCTTAATTTAGAAGAGTGAATCATAATCAGATTATACTGCATAGCCATTTAATGTAAAATCCTAACTGAATTATAGTTACACACTTGAATCAAATGACTCAACAAAGCAACTATATTAAAAATCTAAGTCATATCTGACAACATATTCATGATGTGTTATTGTTTTACATGTTATCTAGCCTAAGTTACTAATAAACCATATCTGCATCTTCATTCCTGATGACCACTGAAGCCAAGAGTGCGTTCTACATCAGACTCTCCCCGCCAGCAGCGAGAAGGGGAATGAAGACAGGTCACCAGACGTGCCACCAACTGACAGAGTCGTGCAGCCCAACAGTGCCACCAGCCGCAGGAGGTGCTGGGCGAGGGGCGCGAGGAAGGAAGGTCAGGTGGCCTCTAGGCCTGTCTCTACACTTGAGAAACGGAAATGATCATTCACTGGAGAAAAAAGTCCTATATTGGAAGTATCACTGCATTACTTTAACCTATATGCCTGATAAACATGAAAATGCTATTCAGATCAACCCATCAAACAAGAACCTGCACCATCCGAGGAATTTTGATATTGTTAAGTTTTATTTTATAGTACAGTGTTGGGCACTTTATGGTAATGTGGAGTTCACCAAAAACTTCTACTGATGCCACAAACTTGGAAGAAAAACAAAACACACCACACATCACAGCTCATTTACTACATCTACACAGTGCACTACTGACAGTAGTCTATAAGGTCTGAATTACAGTTCTTGAGATGACTTTGAACAGTAGTCCAGAGGGTGCAAAAGCATGGAGTAAATTCATAGATTTGGTTCTAGTTTTATTAAAGGTCAGTGGAAAACTAAAATTTTAGAACTGTTAGACAATGCTGGTCATTTGTGGTTTTTTTTTTAAATCTCTGAAATCATTAAAATTATCAACAAAACCTCAAAGCATCCTCTACTTCATACCTTTCTTATATTAAAGGCTCACAACAAGGACATTATCAGGAACGGTTTTCAAAGGTCACTAAAAAAGCGTTCTGAAAAAAAATTAGAAGCATTGGCATATACAATGTTGCTTTGTTCTATGTTGAGGCATTTCTCATTGTATCTGACACAGATCTAAAAATAACAAATTGTCAGTTGGCTAAACATGTAAGCATTTTAAATTTCTCTTCCTCCTCAAAAATCATGAAGTAACAAACATGATGTGCTTGTGCGTAAACTGCACCAAGACTAGCTGTTCCACAGTGCTTTATTTCCTCATTCAAGTATATTAATTTAAAGAAGTTTTCAAGGGAAAACCAAAGGTTAAAAACAAAATGTACATCAATATACAATTTACAAAAAATTAAAAGGATACTGGCAACATTAGTAGATATTTTAAGTAATGACTTCTTATAATTAGGGATGTCACAAACCAAATTTTTAACACATGTGGTCATCACCATGAACTCTCACCTCATTGGTGGTACTGAAAGCAATGCTTAACTCCTCATCTTTTTATCAATGACAAACAAATGATCAAATGATAAACTAAACATAATAAATTCTAACATTTAACCCTCCTTCAATTTAACTGAGTTACAGTTTTAGGAATTACCTAGAACTACTGGTACGCAAACATTGGCTTAGGCCTTATTATTTCCATAGAATGTGACATCCATAATCGTTCTCAGTCATTGGAAATATACATTTGCCTCATTAGAATATATTCTTCATGTTTTTATCATACAACCATATTTCAAAGCTACATGTAATTTTACACATTTTTGAAAAATACCATTTCAAAGATCTGCTTGAAAAGCAGATGTGCACTACTAAATTACTTTGAAACAAGGAGAAATATTGCACAAAATTCACTGAAGATTTGAAAGTCAACACATCTCCCTCCCACAACCAAGTAGCTCCCTTATTTGTAACAGAAACAGAATGTCAATTCACACAGAATCATAACAAACATCAACATACTTGAACTCAAATTATTTTTCAAATGCTAATACTGTTACTGGACTCTAAATACAAATCTTGTTGACCTAAGTAATAGTACAAGTTAATTTGAGTACCCTTTACTACAGTAAACCTTGGAGCAACTTCCAACTGTGTTACCTGCTTCATACTCCAACCCAGCAGAAAATGGCAACAGCCCTGCCAACTACACGGATGGTGGATGGCCCTCTAGATGAAGGTGGCTGTGGACTCAAGAAGTTGTTTAGCAGCTTCCAGGAAGGACCTATCAAGTACTTTCAGTTGGCCACTGACTGAAACTGCAAAAAAGACATTACAAAGCAAATCAAGGAAGGTTTTGCACAATAAAAATCATATCATCCCTTTTCCATTCCTTTATTTTCAACCACCCGAAGATCATGAATTCTAGGCCAGCTGTGGTCCATGCCCTTGGGGTGAGGTTGAGGACACATTCTATTCAGCCCCGATTCTGTTAACAGGTAAACAACGCTTGGCAAAGACATACACATCTAATAGCAGCAAAGAAGTTACTGAAGACAAGTCACATCACCATTCATACTGGTTTTGCTGGTGCGTTTATTTCTACATTCATTCTCCAACAATTTACCACAATACCATGGGAATAGACAGCCTTCACCATCCTGAGCTTTGCAATAAGGAAGCTGCTTGCCTCAGGAGCAATTTTATTAGCCACATTTATTGAGCCTGAAATTTCAGGCTGTTGGGAACATACTGGCTGGAGTCTCACAGCACCTGGACTAGAGCCAGGCGCCAAGAGAGAAGATACTAACTCCCTTGGAAATAAAGACCACCCTTGGCCTCTCCCTACGTAGTAAGGGAGGTCAGAGGTTACGGGGCTCCTTTCTGCAGGATGAGTTACTACAGTCAGTATTACACAGGGTTGCGTTTGCAAAAGGGCCTCATGCTGGCACTTCGATTATTGCATGAAATGTTTCTTCAATTAATTACATGCATAGAGAAAAGATTTTAGATGCTCCTAGCAATTTCATTAGCTGCACCAATGAAAGATTGTTCTGTAGGACTTAGTATGATTGATTGTAGGTGGAGAAATGGAAGCTGTTTTAAAAAACCTGGCTTAACTGTTCTTTTGCCTAGACTTTACATCGTTCACAAGAACACAAGATCGTAAACTAGCTCATTCTAAAACTTGAAAAGACATCTAAAACAGAGTTTTGAGGTCTACAACACTCCTCTAATAGATTGGGTGGGATTTTCAAAAGCACCCAGCATGCGTCTGAAACTCCAGCTGAAGTCTGTGTTACAATGCCTGAGAGGGGACTTCAGCCAGTGCTGAGAGTTTCAGATGACCCCACCCAAACAGCAGCAGCATCACTGAAATGCTAAACGACAATGAAGGGTTCAGTCAACAAGTTCTATGACAACTTCTACAACTGCATTTTTCCTCCAGAACAAGTCTATTTTTCAGAGCTATGTGATGCCCAAATACGTGGGATGGAAGAGCAAACCACTGCCTACTCTACACAGACTGCCCTCTGCATGCATAGAGGGCAGGTAGGGATCACCTTTGCATCCACAGTACTGTCCTTCCCGGAATATCCACACTGTTTTTCACAGGTTGCATCTCTATACACATGGATGGGAAGGTTTTGACTGCGACGTGTTATCCATTCTGCAAATCCCACAGGGGATTAATTCCATAGGCAATATTACTTTTGCCTGTATGGCTGGGTTGGAATCACTACAACTGAGCTAGAACACTAATCAATATCCTGAAATCTGGATTTTCTCACACTTATCTCTCCAGATGACACTCAGGCTCTGCTTCACTACCTCACTGAGCAACCCAGGAATCCATTTCTCTTTCTACTGCCCTCACTTTTTTCCTCCCAAACCAGATGAGCGATACGGCTCATTTCAGGGAGACATCTATGCAAAACAAACTTGAAGATATTAAATTCAAGTCCTAGTTTGACTGTCTACATCAGAAATTTGTAACTAATTGTAAGTAACACATTACAAAGCTCAACCAAATAACCTGATATCTCCCTTAAACAGGAGAAATGGGAAGACTCTGGAAAAAGAGATGCTTCTGAAGAAGACTACAGGAGCTCTAAGCAGAATTCAGTTCTCACCAGTAGCTGGTGATGAATGTTGATGATTTTCAAAGACATTAGAAGGATTTTTCACAAATAAAAAGCATACAAGTATAAAACTTGTAAGAAGTACTGGAGCTGAACAATTTATCTTAATATAGAACCCAACGTGGTAATAAAAATACGGTATATGTAGCCAATAAACAGTTTTACATTATCACAAGGACAGAAAACAACAGTGTTGAACCAGAAGTATCAGTTTGGACTCTTATCTATTTGGTAATTGGTAATTCTGTTTAAATAAGGCACAAATATTAGCCTTTTTAAAAGATCACTGATAGTAAGTGGAAAAGATTCTGTAATATTACAGACTTAAAAACGTACCTACAGTTAAATTTCACATAGATATAAGACTGAGTTATTTTTGAACACATACAAGGTTCAAAACAAAAAAAGACACACTATTTAATGACTGTAAACACCCTATAGGCTTTATAAATAGTAAGGACAGAATGCAGCATAAGCACAGTAACTAGCATTTTGATGGCAACTGAAATAAAAATAATTCTAAGTTGAATTTTACCTTCCATCTTGTAGCTTAGCTGTTTACTTCTTTTCAGCCTGCATTTTCACTCAATGAAACAGTGAATTACTACCACAATGCATCAATTTTGAAAGATTCCACTATCAAACTTTCAATTTTATTATCTTTATAATAACTATAAGAATATAAGCAGCCTCTCACGGCTTCTGTATTTTCCCACAAAGGTGAGAATTGGACAATCTACGTGATAATAGGAGTTCAGTACCTAACTCTCATGTAAAGCCAGTAAGATTTATTCCATCCAAGAGGCATTTCTGAAAACCACTTTCTGGCAGCATTCCTGGACTTATGTGTTGGATGGTTTTGAAAGTAATGATAGCCATAATTCCTGAATGTTTTCTATTTTTCCCCTTAAGACATGAATACTGTTTATTATCTTTAACAGATGTAGAAAACAGATGTAGTATTTTAGATGGAACCATGGACAGAAACACTATGGTGGATGCAGAGGAAAAGGAAAGGTGAATCTTGAAAATCTTATCAACAAAACGCAAGGACATAAATGAGAACGAGTGAGAAGCACTACAGGAACACAGAGACCTTTGTGTTGCCTGCCTTCTCGCAGACACGCTTACCAGCACTACGTCTGGGTAGTGTTTAGTACCAGCAAAGGAGAAGAATGACCTCTACCGAGTCATTAATACCACCTCTAAACAAATATGCATGAGATTGCCCTGCAGCTTTCTCATCTGAACAGCAGCTGAGCCACCTGGTCTGACCCACCTGAAAAGGTTACAGATAAGATTTAAAATAATTTTTATGATACTTCTGATTTTAATAGCGCAAAATATTTTGCCAAATAACATTTTTATGTTATTAAAAAAAAAATCTACTTCCAGCTTACACACCATGTTGATACACAAGAGGAAACCAACTGATAGATAAATACTTTGGGGTATAGACCTCTGGACATACCACCTCTAACTATGGAATACTGAGATTCTGCAGCAATGCAGATTGCAGATGCCCTCAGGAATGCTCATGTTCTAATCATAAACAGATATTTCTGTACAATTTGCACTTTTAGAACATTTTACCTTCATTGTATTGATTAAAAAAATAATTTTGGAAGCTTATCCTCAATAACAAGTACTGGCCCTGCTCTTCTCATTCTGGAACAAGCTGCAACTTTTGCATGAACAAAACCAAGGTCTCACTCTACTCCACCTCCTTGGTAAAGCATCAAACGTTGCCTCTGCAACAATACAGATCCTTTCCCTTAGGTCAGCTAGCTTGTAACACAGCAGCCAGAAAACCCCTTTTCCATTTGTGTTAGCAGGAAGGAAAATTCATTCATGAATGTCAATATGGCAAGTGATATTAAACTTTGCTACAAACTACTAAGATATCAACGCACAATCTGGTCCAAATACTGACCTCATGAACATGCCCACCCAGGCCTATACTGAGACTAAGACTAACCATTTTTTCCAAAGAGGGAAAGAAAGAAAGAAGAAAGGTTTCTGGCATAAGTTTAGATGAGCAGGAGAGCATTCTTCTCAGGTACAGTTCATTTTACACCCAGGTGTTAGTTCTGCCAACTGCATCACAAATACTCTTCAAAGTTGACAATTCCAATCTGCTGAAACTTAATTCACGCCTTTCCTATCCTGAGCTATTGTGGCAGACAATGTATGTATGGTAAGGTGTGGTAAGGTGGAGAGGTGGAAAAAGAAAAGAGGAGGAAAATAAAATTTAAAACAAACAAACAAACAAACAAACAAAAACAACAAAAAAACAACAAAAAAAGGAAAGAGCTGCTCCAAATAGCAGCAAGAATTTTCAGACTTAAAATGTTCAAATATTCTTCAGGAACACTGCCAGAAGGAGGAGAAATGCTTGTTCTAAATACAATATACATCAAGTTCACTTATTCTCCTTCATTGAATTTGGAGAGATATTTTTGGTTGTTCAACTTGGCTAAAATGAGAGCTTGATATACATAGTCTCAACCTGAATCTGTAATTTTAGTCTTCTAGTGTTCCAAGTAATTTTCAGTCATGATTCTTTAATAATTGAATTACTGTTACTAAGAAGTCATATTTAGTTAAATATACCTTTCAATCTACCTTCAAAAAGGTAGCTACTAAAAATGGAAAGAAAATAATTCAGGAGAGGCACAAACTAGTTTTCAAACACTATTAAACGGTAGAAAAAAAATAATAGAAATCTATCAATTCAACTTACACTTTCCTTTCTGAAAAATTTTAGGTGAAAAAGTCTACCTAGGGAAACCGGATAATATGTCTTTAAAGTGTCTTAGTTGTAAACAGAAGTCAATAAATGTCACATTATAATTCAGCACTTCACGTACTTTACAGAAGAGAGAAAGCATGCAAGCTACCTTTTCGAAGTCCGGAAGACAGGGCCACAGTTTCAGTTTGCAGTAAGTTCCAAGTTATATTCACAAGAAATTCCTTAATCTAAAAAAAAGTTTCCTTCCCCCCTCCCTCCCTTTGCTGAAGCAATTTCTTGCCATGGAAAATCATTATTGCTGTTTTGTAGATTTGCATTCATCTTCTAAGATAGTAAGACCTCTTCTCAAAAGATTAAGGCAATTATTATTCATTACAAATATTAACGTTTGTACATTTCAGACAAATCAGATTACTTGGTTCATTTCATGCTTAATGGTATTAATACAGTACCTTCAAAACTTGGCTACCTGTTAGAGGATACCTTTCCTGCTGCTTAGAGGAAGCAAATGCTAGGAAGCACCATACACCTGCTGCATTTTTAACACAGAGACTAACTAGTACCTGATTTAAGAGTGCATTCATACATTTAGTTCCATTTTGTGGACCTAACTACAGCCAACAAATGAACTGGGTAAACATAGAAGCAGATGTCCCAATGGCAGAAAATGCGTATTTGACTGAAGAGAATTATTTTTATAACTGAAGACCTCTCATTCCTTCTTCATCTTTTGGTTATCATGTTATATGGAGTCCTGAGTAGTCTCCCTTTAACTTCTGATGGGAGTCACGTTTGTCTTCTCATAGTTTTCTTACGTTTTATTTCCACTGGTACTGCTGGATAAGCTATCATTGGAAATATTCAAACCATAGTGAAAAGCAGAACTCAGTTTACATAATGACACCACTTCTTGAAGAAGCCCACCCTCTTCTGGAGTTTCATTTCCTTTCTTTCTGTCTTTCTCCCAAGGGACCAGAACGGATGGATGTTGAGCAAGACTTGCTGGGAGCTGATCTTCTGAGGTATTGCTTAGTGTTTCATTCTGCTTTGCATGCTTATAGGAAGAATAGCCTGCTTCAAAACTTTCTAGAGAAGCACACGGGGCACTTGATCTTACTGGAGATGTGGATGTCATACTAGTGGTGTCCATCTTGTCAGTAATAACGGTTTTGTCACTACTTTCTTCTTCCAGCCTCGAGAGAGATACTCTACAGCCACCAGAAGAAACCTGCTTCCTTGGCGATGGAGGGAGCTGCTTCCCATGGAGGACACTGTCATCCTGACCGAGGATCCACTCTGCTTGATCATTAGCACTACTGCAGAGCAGGGTCAGGTTGCTCTCACTAGGTGCATTTGACTTGTTCTGAAAGAAAGAACATGTGTTTATAGTTAACATCACAAGAAACATCCTACACTGGCACTTTTGAAACAAAAATACTGTTACAGAATTTGCATGTTCCTAAATCATGGATCTCCTTTAGGGTTCGATGTCACAAAACAACAATCCCAGAAACAATGTAAGAACAAGTGTTTCTACACTTCCTTGCCAGAACGCTCTGCCTCTTATTGTAAGGATTGCCTTTTGTACAGAGGAAGGATTTCTGTCTTCTTTGTCCACTCACAGTCTTTGCACAAGCAGCTTTGACAGTGAACAAAGACACGCTTTGCGCATTTGTAACCGTAATACGGGAAGGAGCTGGACTAAAACTAAAACCAGATGGCATTTCCTCTTTGCTTCAGTAATTAATTATACCAACTTTCAATATTAAATTTTTTAGCCCAACACTCAAAAAAGGGCATTTTATTAATGTGACCCCTGTGTGACACTCATAATAGAAAATTTTACAAGCTTTTTAAACATTTGCACCAGAATTTGCTGTTCCAGTAAGGAATCTTCTACTATAGGATCCCTTTCAGCAAAAGTAAATGTTGGACAGCTGATAGGAGCTGGAATTCAAAAACACTAACATTTTTTTGGCTTACATCACAGCAGTGACTTGGTGAGGGTTTTAAATTTATGGGCAAGCAGTTTGTTTACACTACAGGTCCTGTGCAGCTCTATCTAAAAAAGGATCAAGGAGCCCTCTTAGAAAGCTCTGGAGTACTATTCTAGCAGTGTTTCAGGTGCAATTACCACATGAACCCCAAGACTTAATCAAGATGGAAACACCACCATATCACTATGACTAGTTTAAGGATGCAAGGTCAAAATAGAAATAAATACCTTCTAAACCACGTTAAAAATGACCAAAACCAGCTCTGGGAATTGAACATCTAAATATAATATTAAACTATTTAAGGAAATTATTACATTATTCACAGCTCTATATGTGTTTACTGTTATAAGGGAAAAATACTGTTCTAAGATGACTTAGTAAACTAGACAAAGGTGTAACCAGTCTCTTGGCTGGCAAAATACCATCATGCAGTGGCCAGCATAGGTGTACTGTTATGTTGCCCTAGGAAGACACGTTAGCAGTTCTAAGGACTATGCTGCAGTGTCTGAGCTGCGTGTCATTGGTTACGCAAGCGCAGAATTCCACTATAAAGGGACTGGAGTTGTTTTTCAAATGAAAGCAGAAGACTAACCGCAGTCTTGTACTCAATGTCATCCATTGACCTAAAGAAATCCAGGCTCTTTGCTCCTGAGAGCTTTCCTTGATCTGAACTGTGTGTGCTCAACGTGTCCAAAATCTCCCCAAGCAAGTCCATTTCTCCTTGATGCTGAGGAGTTGGAATTCCAGTTTCACCAGAATCATCACTATCATAAAAGCAAGCAGAAGTTTCTTCACTGTCTTCTGATGATAACCTGAAAACAAAAACTTTTCCATCAGCTAGGAACATAAAAGCCATTTTATTACAGTCACTTCTGAAAGTAAGTAGGAGAATACATTCCAAGACTTTTGAAAGGAAACGTAACACAGAATTTCTTTCTACTCAAGAATTTTCCTAAACATAGATGTACGATATGTATGGGAGATGCAGTTACCATTAGCTGGTTTTCCTGTCTCCTGGCTCTTTCCCAATCACTATAACTGTTATTTCAAGTCGCCCTTAATATGACTTCCCAAATCTTCTCTCCAAATTTTACAGTTTCCAAAATTGGTTCCTCTTTTCCCTTGTCTACATCTTATGACTAGGCCAGTGTTGCTACACTTCTCCAGGTGACCTAGCCACATATTTTGTTCTAGTGGCAAGACTCTCATACTGCAACTCTTGTCATACAACCAGATTTACTAGAGTACTGCCTACCTGCGAGAATTGGTGCTTTTGTCTCTTATTTTCTCTTTCATTCATTGCAATTTTACCTCTGACCTCTACAACTACTGCAGTCTTTCCCTATCTCTGTCTATCCTGAATACTACTACAAAGGGTATTTCCGTGGCTCACTGTTTTGATGATATCCTTTGAACACTTCACTAGCTCCCTCTTCCCAACTGCATCATGCTTAAGTGGCTTGACTTTGCTTTCAAGGTCCTTCTTGGTTTATAAATACATGTTCATTATCAAAAATCATCTCCGCAATTCAAAGAATGCCTCAATGCAGCTTAAGCCTCATGTTATGATTTTCCTTTAATTCACACAGAGTAAGACCTTGATATAAAACTCACAAGGCAATATTTCTCTTTCAGACCCTTCAGAAAACTTTCCGTTGTCATGACCACAACATAAGACTTAAAGAATAGATTAGCTGAGGTCACTGCCCACCATGTTGACGAATACTATTTCACTGCTTCTTTGTGTACATAGTCTATCTTTTTATCATGAGCCTGTGAAGTCTGAGGATTATCTTGAGCTCTTCTGGGCACTATATATAATGAAAAGATATAATAGCCTGTCCTCTTTTTAAAAGCAGATTTAATCCTAAACTACTTGACATCATCTAAATCAAGAATCAAGCTAGCAGCCTGGACAGGAGAAAAATGTGTCACTTGAACTCAACTTTGCTGAATAACACTAGTTACCCTGTCTCCCATACATACAAACACATCCAGACAGGCTTCTTACTTGCTTGTTTTCTCCATTTCATCATCATCGTCTTCATCCAAGGTAAAATCCTGGTTACTGAGATGCTGGTTGAAACGCGTCTGGAGGACAAACAAAAAATATAATGTTAATTTTCTATTTTTTCATTTCAGCATTACTTATTTGGAGTCTAGCTGCCACTTTACTCATTAAGACTTCCCGAGCACTTGATGAGGAAAACCACATATCGATCAAGCCCTCTAAAGGTTGTTATAAGAGGATGTGAAGTCCTCAAGCGTCACCAATTAAAGAGTAAGAGAACCATTTTTCTTCATGGTCTATGGAAAGCCTTATTATTTATGCAAAGCCTGGAGCGCCTTGTTATTTATGCAAAGCCTTGATTAGCACAAGACTGGCTATTGGAGGAAAAGCATCACTCAAGTCTACTGCCTACCCTTTCTTGTAAGTATATTACAAAAAGCACTGTGGTTTACTATTTTCTGATAGAAATATTTGCCAGGTTTTGGTTGATGTGGTCTACTGAGCATGAAGAAAAATGGATTTTTGAAGTAGCAGACACAAAAGAAGTCAGGAGTCTCTTTACATAGCTATATTTATGTTAGGACGTTAAGAAGAATTTCAGAGTAAGTAGTATGCCAGCTCGAAAACTGTGCACTAAGAATGCCTTTGGGCAAGATAATTTACTGTAAATTACAGTTAACTCAAAGTTAATCTACACTCAGAGCATCCCACGGGGAGCTTGTGTAGAGTAGCTAGTGTGCTGTAAATTCGCATACACATTCACACTGAGTACTCACTAACCTGTTCTCTCTATATATATACGTATATCACATTATTATTTAGCACTCAGAACCAGGCTAAAGATTTCTACTATACTTGAAAAAAAGTCTCTATCTTGACCAGAACATTTAAGTCAAGAATTTTAGTCACTTGTGCTTCACAAATGACTGTCTTAAGGTCTATGCATCTCTTATATTTGCTTTGTATCAAAAACCTGCAAAGCTTACTATACATGCAATCAATCCACCAAAGAGATTCTGAACCTTGGAAAACTGGCCATAATTTAAAGACATATGGATAGAATTTGTGCAAAGGGAATACAGTGTTAGCTAACTTTAAAGAAAATCATATGCAAGTAAAAAGAAGTGCTACTGCCCACATCTCATCATGCAGTTCAGCAAATGCTGAAGCCTACAAGCAGCCCCCGATGAGGAAGAAATATGGCCTTAATTTCAGGGTACAAGGAGCTTGGAAATCTAGTACTGTGTGCATTTCAGTACATCACCTATTACAGATGTTGTCAGTGTTCTACATGTACCAGGACACTCTCTGTAACTTCCCCCCTTTCCTTATTGTCAGGAATGTCTCAACGTTCACTCTTTATAGACTGATACATTTTCTTCTTGTTCCACAAGAGAGGATTTAATTAAAGCAGCAAGTTTTGATAACACTTTCGATAGTTCTTTGTCCACAAACAGGAAACACATGGTTCTTAATGTGCTAAACTATGTTATAGTTGCTAAAAAATGAGGGAATTAGAGTGCTAAAAACTATGAAAGAACTGAAACTAAGCTTCACAATGAACAAAAATTAAAGGATGGAAGGCAGAGAAACAAAGCCAGACTACTGATATTTCTAACTCTTCCCCAGTTTTGTGAGTTGTGTCATTCCCATCAGTATTGTAATCAATCATATCCCTGCATGTAACTAAAGGGAAGGTTAACCACTCTGCTTTAATTGATATTGCTGATTGGTTATCTTACCGATTACTGCCACAATGACAGACACTGCCTTCAGTTTAAAAGTTCCTGCTTTAAGTATTGTTCTTCACTGGGACAATTAAAATACTTTATTTCTATAGCACTGGAAATTCACTACTTCTCCAAGAAAATTCTGACATGACATTCACTGTAATAAAAGCTCTAATCCTGGATTTGACTCTCGGAGGGCAAAACCCTGTCTCTGTCTCCATTTCTTGGAATTTGCATTAGAATTAGATGCTGCCATCACATTTACTTCTACTAACATAAAGGCAAGATTTTGCAGCATAGAAGGTTCTTTAAAAATGTTGAGAAATTTCAGAAGACAAAAACAAACCAGACATTTGTTTATCTGTAGATGGATTAACTCCATCCATGGAATAGAATCTCACAAGACAACACTCATTGATTTGTTGAAATAATAAAAAATGTTTCAAAGAGCATAGATGACAAGTTTAAAAAAAAAAAAAAGAAAAAAGAAAGGTTGCATCTTTGAGAAACAGAAACTGAGTAAAATTAATTAGAATCAGTAAACACCACAGCCATTAGCACTGGCCCCTCAGAGCATCTACAAACAGTATTACGCATGTGTGTTACTGAAAGCAAGAATAACATCATATAAAAGAGTATAACAAAACCTGTGTTGATAAACCTAAAAAGAACCCCACCAAAACAACCAAAAAACTTCTAGTTCCTGATGGTGACATTCTCCCTTTGGAAAAAAACATATTTGTTACCAATTTAAATGTTTAGGGGTACAAAATTATACAGCAAGACTTTCAAGAACTAAACCAAATAAAATGGGATTAACATACAAAGAAAAAAAGCAAAAGGGGAAGGGAAGGAAAATATCTGGCTGTAAATAACAACATTCTCCAGCATTTACAGCTCTGTGAGCTAGCCACGGAGACAACAAGCAACACATGGTTTTGAATAGGTCACTTTCCTCTAGGAGCTGTAAGAAAAACAACTGCAAGGGAGGGGTATGTCCAGACGACTTTGCAAAGAAAGAGAAAAGAAAGAGAGAGACAGAGAAGGAAAGAGAGAGAGAAAAGGAAAGAAACTCTTAATAAATTCCAAAAGGAGAACCATAAATCTTTTTCAATGCTCCGCTAAGCAAAGTGACATAGTATGTGCACCTGCAAAAGCTGTCAAAGTCATTTAAGAAGTCCTTCCATTACTGACGTACCCTGCTGTTTGCAGTTATTTAAGCTTTTAATTTCTGTCTTTTCTTCATTTTGAAGTGTGTAACCTTTTTTTATACCTTTTTATGAAAAAAGGACAGACTTCTATTTCCTTCCTGATCAGCATTCTAATAACAACCAGACCATTTAAATTTATTACTGCAAGAAATGATATGGTAACACTCCTTTCTTGCTGCACCAGAACTTTATAAAGTCTTAATAGACTGCTGTCATGGGTTTTTCTATAAAATAAAGTATCAAACTTCTTTAAAGTACTCACTTGTTTTGCTTCTTCCAACTAGTTCTGCTTATATAATAAATCTATTATTTAATGTATCTATGTTATATCAAAACATGAACAGGGATTCAACTTTTGCTATTTCAAATTTTTCTCATCTTCAGGCACACTGGACTGCAGGAACCCATTTCTCATCTTGCTCAGAGTATCAGTGAGTTCAACATGAACACAAGAAGCTCACGTTCTCCACAAGCCACTGCTGAACCATCAAGCCTGTGCATAAAGTACGATGAAGGAACAACTGCAGCCAGTGTGAGGATGTGTGAGGCATGAGGATATACATCCTTTCTGTATACATCATATACATCCTTCTTTGGTTTCTGCTCCACTTCCAAATCTCATTCTGCAAGTGGCCTGCTACCTACGCAATTGAGGTAAATGCTTATCACTGAAACCAGAAAGAGACTTTGATGACAGTATAAATACAGGTAGAACCAAACCAAGTGAGAATAGGTCCTTAAAGTGTTCTCTTTGGCTTGCTGGTAGCCTCACAAAATGTACTACTTTGGCATAAAAATGTAGACAAAATACATGAATGCTAAAGGATTTAAATCTAAGATGGTTACATTCTTAACTGGGCATGAAAATCAATCTTTGAAATGTCAGCTTTTTATTTAATGCTAGACTTTTCAGAAGCACAACTTTCTGGAATGACTGCTTATTGATCGATATTAAGGCAGGAAGTTTAACAAGGCTGCTGCTATTAATTGTCCTCAAAGTGAGAAACAAGTATCTTTTGATAAATGGCAGCACATACATAATTTCACATTTACTGGCTACTCAATACATCAACACGTATAAAGTTTCAAGAAAAGGAAAATATGTACTATTGTTTACATCTATGAAGTACTGTTTCCTTTTTCTTAAAAATCTAAGGATTATTCATTCAGTACGAGAAATCTAAATAAATACAAGTCCACTATTATTTAGGATTTAGTATTTTATTTTACCTATCCTCCTCTACAAACCAATCACAGACGTAATTATGGCTTCACCTCCAGTAGGCAAAAGCAAAAGATTTCTCAATCAAACTTTCCAGTTAAGCATGACCCATTGCCTTTCTTTCCAGTTAAAGACTGCAACCTAAAGCAATGGATAATGAAATCACAGGAAAGTACTTCACATTACACTCCACAAGAGCGGAGACTGATGGGGGAAGAGGGAAGAAGAGAGGTAAAAAAGTACAGTTTCTAACCTTCCTCTTCAATGTCCTTCTTTTTCTGGGACATGGTACAACCAACCACAAGCTTAAAGTAGTGCTAGCGATACCAATTAGCTACATGGACACCAGACCAGGATGGATGCAAGCAATAATTCCAGACTAATTTCTAGAAATGATCCCTTCAAAAAATTATTTGTGCACTTTTAGTCACAGGAAGTAACACAATGTAATGTTTCACAAAAATACTGCTCTGATATCAGAAAAGTTGTCCTGGATATAAACTATATAGATATTATCTAAGATGCCATATTTGCATTTTAAATGTTTTTAAATTGTTATTATAACACAAGACTCATGGATAATTTAAAAGCTATTAATATTAAATAAAATATCCATTCATCCTTCCTAGGATAGAAACTTCTCTGCTTTAACAGATTCAGACATACAGATGATGCATTTGAAAGAACACAAAGTAGATGGAAACATCCACAGCTGTGTGCCACGAGACAGAACTGTCATCAATTCTGAGATCTTACTAATTAAAATGAAGGGAAACAGAGATCCACAAAAAAGTAAGTTCCCAGTGACAGAAAGAAATCCTTTTCTGTGACAATAAAGAGCCTGCAAGAGTAGGAGATTCCCAAAAATATTTTTCAGAAATAGTTATGTTTTTCCTCCAGAACAGCAAATAAACTTCCATTTCCTCTGAAGAATGGCAGACCATTTTTCCCTCGGGAAGCCTGCACCACCTCCGGTGCCTCTGAATCAGAGCCCCCATGCTGCCCACAGTCAGGTATCACCTCCAACAGTCAGATCTCGCTCACTCGTCTCAATGGCACAGAGGCAATTCTTAGCGAAAACGGCCATTTTCAGCTGACACGCTGTGGCACCATGCCACACATCATTCGAGCTGCAAAGAGTGCACCATCCGAAGGCAGCCTGGCTCCGCTTTAATTGGCAACAAGCAGAAGTGTTAGTCTTTTAAAACAGGACATGGAGATTTTCAGTACCATTTGCAACCGCTAAAGCGAGCAGCTCTTTTATAAATAAGTATTCTTTATGGAATTTTTTTGTGGGTGGTTTTAAGAAACGGATTCACCAGGCAGAATTTCCAGTTACAATAACTAAGAGAAATATCATGTATTTTCCCTTTTTGATGGTTATTAATGCCCTAGGTTTACTCAATGATTAGAGGGAAGGCAAATGACAGAAGGGAAGGTTGAGAGGGTCACAGCAGAGAGAGGAGCAAGAAGATAAGGGGGAATGCATGTCAGAAAAGTGTCTGTATGCACAAAGGCAGAAAAGGGAATATGTTTTTGAAATAACAGGAACGTCAAGAGACCTGGAAGTAACTCAGGTGCACAGTGTGTGACTTTAGCGAATCAGAACAGCTGTAAACCCAGTTGTTCCGGCTGGAACATGCTACCTATTTGACACAATTCCTAAGCAGGTAAAATAGAGATTACTGGTTAAATTGACCTTTTGGTTAAAATGTGCATCATATCCTTACATCAACAGAACTTTTCAAAGGAAAACTTACCCAAAACACTGAAGTTAAAATGTATGATGGGGATGTGATCCAAAACACAAACATCGGTATACCTCCAGGCTTCAAGATTTAATGGAAACATCAAATGTCACAAAACTTTAGATAGATAAACCCTGAGCAGTACTGAACTCTGTCCATCAGATCTATGGACAGTGGAAAAACATTTGAGGGGAGTTCTGTATGAAGCTTAAAAACTAATAACATTTGCAATGAAAAAAAGAGTGCGCCTTAGAAGCAAAAATAGGGACTCCAAGCACATTTCTGTCTAAGGCTCCTGACCAGAAGAATTGATAAGGAGGTGTCCCTCCTCCTGTTTGACATCAGTAAGAATTTTCTGCTCAACAATGAAGGTCTTTCTGTACAAGGTGCTGGGGAACATGGATAGCACTCAGATTTGGATGCTATTCACTAATTTCAGATATTTTAGGACCTAAATTAGACAATAAGCAGCAGGAGAGAGGCATCATCAGCATACAATCTAGATTCCAGGTGGGCTGACTTGCCCTTTGGTCATGGCCCTCTCTCTCCACTTACTGTGGAAAGAGCCTAGGGTAGCACTGCTGCTAACTTCAGCATTTTGGTAGTGTCTAAAATTAGATGGGTTGAATCTGGGCTTTTACATTCAGAGATGCTGAGATCCCTGCAGGAAAGGATTCCTGTTTCTTCTACTTCTCCCTCCTTTTGCCCCCAGCCAAACTTGATTCTTTAATTGAACTTAACTTTATTCATTTTTTCACTCTTAGGTACAGGATTAGAGAGAGAAAGAAAAGGTTAGGGAACATACAGTACTAAAGCAGAAGTTTTAAACATAAGGTTGTGCTCCCCAGACTTTCAGGCCAGAAGGAAAAAGCACCATGGAAGTTAGGATACAGGTCCAACTGCTGACTGACAGCTCTTGTGGCTCCCTGCTTTGGCTAGGTGGAGCCAAAATGCCACCTATGAAAGACAGAAGATACACAGCAAATGAAAGCAGAAGATACCACTGTTACATTAAGATATCAATAAATTCTCCTGATGAAAAAAGTAATCCAGTTATTTCAATAAACTACTAAGGACAGAAAGGTTCATCCAGTTTTGAAGGTACTTAGTGAAATAGTATTTTTCTTTCAGATCCTTCAGAAAAAAAGAAACCTTGGTAGACACAGAAGTATGGTTTGTTTGTAGGAGAAAGATCCTCAGAAAGGCTGCCTTTCTATTTGTTAAAAAAACTAAAATAGGTGGCAATAATAGGCAGAAAGAGCATCTGCAAACTTATTGCTTGTCTAAATGTCTCTCTCAGTAGGATAAATCAGAGGTAGATGTGATGACTTTACGCTAAAAAATGAAGCATTGCACTAAAAGCCCAATGGGTAACAATTCCAGAGCGATTTCCTGATCATTACCCTATCTTTCCATTCTTTTATTTTTAAATTGTAATCACAGTAATTAGTGGAGAGATTTCTCAAGTGATATTTACTGCAAAACTCAAAGAACAGGCAGCCACAAGCTTTACGCTGGTTTATGGTGCAGAACAAATGGCAGAACTCTGCTGCAGAGACTTGCAACAGTCCTTTGCTTAAAACCACGGTGAGAAGAGATCAGGGCAGAGAAGAGGAGAGTTCACACTAATAAAAGTACTGAAATAAAAAAAAACCTCTTACAAACTTCTACTGCTTCTTTTTTCTTTAAATGTGTTCACTGACTAAATTAAAATCAGTCTTCTTGGGGGCAGGGGGAGGTTTGAGCAATCTTGTAATTATCCCTCTACTTGGTAGTATATATTCCTGAAAATAAAATTATGCATGGTACATGAAAGCATCTAAATGTCTGAGTTGCAGAAACTCCAGATAATCTTTCAGTTAAAAAAGGAAAATTAAAAAAAATAAAAAAAAAAAGAAGTACCACTTGCTTTCAAAGAGGTCCTCTGTTGTAAAAAGCAAGGTTTATACAAGCCAAAGGATACATGTGTGCCTGTACTACTTTGGAAAGGTATCAGAGCCACGAGAGGGCACTCTCGTAATCTACAATTTGAATTTTTGGTCCCTGGCTTTTTCATTTTTAATTAAAAGGAAATCTGACTGTTTTGCAGAATGAAGAGATCTTACTTGACACAACAAGACAAAAGATTTTTCTCCAAATTAAGGGAAGCTAATGATATCTACAATGTTTCCAAATTACACCACATTAGCTAAAGAAATAGAATTTACTAATAGACCAAAGCTTACTTCATAACTGTATTTTACAGAAATAAAATGTGATTTACCGTAAAAACTAGCTGTCAATTTGTAATATTTTAGTCAACAAGAGTAGAAGAAACCTCTGGCTATAAAACCAGGATTATCTGTGGATGCTAGGTGTAAGATGTGATCTCAAGCACATCACCTGAATCCAGATACAGGTAAAGGCTCTTAATCAGATCTCTTATGTTTCTGAAATTATCATGGGGTTGTCTGTAGGTTTTTGGGTTTTTTGTTTTTGTTTTTTTTCCTCTTAATGGGGTTCAGTCTCCTTATACAGAATATGTATATTCAGCACTGCATTATCACAAGCATTTCCTCTCCTCTTTTATGCTCGCAGGTGAAAAGAAAAAGTCTTCAGAATAGCCCAGTCTTACCACCTTTTTCAGGTGAGGAGGGTAATCAGTTACTGGAAGCCTTTTGTAGCTAATGATTATGTCATTTATTTTACTGGCTGTTGTAGGGGTATTGATAAACGGGGCACCCCTGAAGGTAAGGTTATTCTGAACACATCTTCCTGCCTGACACTTCCTATCTTTGTTGAACAGAAGCCAAGTATACCTTCTGCAAGCTGAATTACATATTGCCTAGTTAGTAGGATATACTGCAATAAACGTGTAAAAGCTACAGTTGCAACATGCTTTTAAAAAGGAATAAAAAACTGTAATTCTCTTCTGTTCAGGAATACTAAGAAAAAGTTTAGTCTAACTTGGCTTTTATTACCTTATGCAAAAATGTTTGTAAAACCTTCTTCGACACTGTATTTAAATCCTGCAAAGTCATGGGAAGTAGTTCACTTGGTTTCTTCGATCTATGAACATTTATAGTAGTGCTGTCACACAGGGATTCCTGGTAAATCCACACTTAGAATCCAAATGCCCAAGTTTCCATTATGGCTACAATGCAGCGCATGCCTAAAGGTACAGGTATTCCATACAGTTCCTTAGAGACAAGGAGGCATTGCTAACTTACTAATTATGAAGTGAACTGGTAGTTCGTACTTGGTATTCTGCAAATCTTCAAGAATGTTTTATTAGGCACTAAAAACATTAGGACTATTGACATCCTGAAGTGCTCCATTTTTAATAAGCTACCCTATCACCTGATGCGACAGTAAAATTACAAAGATCACATTCATGAAATCAAACATTTTTTTGGCATTCTATCCAGGCTCACAATAAATACGGTCTCTTGTTAATTATATATTAATTTGGAACAATTTTATACAGCTCCCACTGCATTTAGGCCTCTGTCTACCCAGAAATCTGCATTACCTGGGAGCATATAATGAAACAGAATTAAAATAGATTATGGAAAAAAATGAATGCACAGTAGTCTAATGCATGCACTGCCATACCCCCCTCATCAATAGTTAAAGGAACTCAGCAATATTGCTGGCAAAATACTGCAAACAGTGTTGAAAAAATTAATGTAAGCATGAGATTGCTATTTCAAAAATTTTAGCTGGTAATTTCTTCTATCTTCTACATACTTAATTAAGGTAGGAGATAAAACATACCAGAGTCATATTACTAGATCTAGGCATGAAACAGTTAACAGCAGTGCACATGCCAAGGTTTTAATAAGGCTTAACAATAAAAAGCTTCAATCCTCCACTTTCACTAGATTTTGTTGTTGTGGTTTTCCCTTGCTTAGGGCAATCCATCTGTTAATGTTGACTTGCAATATAGTTAGCTCACGCACATATAAAAAGCCTAGAACAGCTAACCTAAGCAAGAGTAAGCTGAAATGAATATTACAGAGATAGAACAATTCATCTTAGGCAAAGATTAATTGTGTGTGTACGCACGCGCGTGCACACAGGCACGTATGAGCGTACTCCCGTTCTTTCTTTTTTTTAGGAAAGACTTTCAAAATGCAAATGATAGGAGGGCAAGCCGATCACTACAGTTTGCAATAACACATTTAATTATTTATCCTCCGATTAGGTTTTGACAGCTATTTTACATGCTATAATTTGTTTTGATTTACGGATAATTTTTTTTAAAGCCTATTGCCAATCTGGAAGAAAAAATGTAATAAAACCACTGTGACAGCAGCGATAAAGCTTAGTAAATATTCATTGTTAAAAACGGCTCTGCACTGTGACCAGTGCTGGTATTCTCCCTGGGCCAAACTGGCCTTGTTTTCAATAAAACCAGAGAAGTATCCTTTCCCTTGAGCCCTGTTAGGCTGAGGCTGCAGTTGGAACTGTCATCTTCACACAAAAGCAAAGGGGTTGGGTTTTACAAACGCAAAGCCTAATTGGGAGATCTTCATGGCTGTACCCTTGACATTTATTAAAGACTCATCAACAAAACAGGAAATAACCGTACTAATTAGCAGACCCACATACAAACTACTATTTGTTGGGGTAAAAGCAGATTCACTTCCTATTGCAAAGGAAACATCCTCCCAGAACCCCAAAATCCTGTTATGAACCAATTATTAAAATGATCTTTTACAGTGAAGGAAACTTTCATATCATACATAATGTTTCGAAGTAAATATGTTTCACAGCATCTCAGATAACTATTAGTTAGTATTTAACTGTCTCCCACAAGTGGAGAATGAAAAGCTCACTGCACACATCTAACATGACATAAAATATAACACCAAATTCTTTATATTTACAAGCGTTGAAATGTTTTGGTATGGAAGAGATAGTAATAAAGTGCAGAGGTGTCTCTGTTTGGAAGCAAGATGACTGTTAAAAGCAATCTCTCCCTTTTGTTTGTTGTTTATTTAGGTTTTGGGGGGATATTCAAATACACCAACACTGCAACTTAATTTCTGATCCTTACTTTAAATATACATCAAAGTGCATGAACTGCACAATAGTACTATCCTTACACTGCTGTAGAAACTCAAGGGCACCATTTCAGAAATCTGGATAGCAAGGTTCATTTGCAGGATAAAGAGTTACAGAAAAAAACCTCACAACAACAGCAATCTGTGAAATTCACTTTTTCAAATGGCAGATTCAGTAGCAGATCAAACATAGCATCTCTTATACACAGGCACTTGTGCATATAAGTATGTATTTTTATTTGGACATAAAGTCTAAAATCAGCACTTATTCATAAAGAACTTGCATTTATGTTATCTTATTCAAATACTTACCAAGAACAAAAATAAAAACACGAGTAGCAACGTTAGACTTATTTTTTAGCAATATTTTGGTTTGTTTGCTTTTGGGGAGGAGGAAAAAGTGGGAATAGTGTGAGTGAGAGGTGAAGGAAACTGCACGAGACCGCAGCTCTTGGAGAGCAATCACCATTTGCTCCTTCCTGCCCACTGGGCTCAAGTGATGTTTGGGACAAGAGCTGAGGAGAAGACACGGGATCTTCTGTTTGCAGCAGGGCAAAACTGCAGGGCTATTAGTTACAAGCTTCACTAGTAAACAAACCCTAGCTTTGTATGTGTATATGCACATGTGTGTGTATACATACGTAAACATACATGTGTGTATATATACTTGCAAACAAAACTGTGGACTGATATGGACTCTTGTTTTCAAAACTAAAAGATGACAGGTAGAAACAGCAACAGCAATATTAAAGGATTTAGCAGTATACAGCTGTACGGACACAAAAACATACAGAAGTTAAATTGTTCTGTCCAAACACTGGCCTTCAAAAGAAATGTTTAATTGCACCAAGGTAAATTATATTCTTTTGTATCCCTAGACTCCTGTACCTAACAGAAGGCAGCACTACCATATCAGTAAATTACTGTAGATTTCTTTAATAAAAGCAGCCTATAAAAATGCGCTGACTCTGTGAGTACATTTGTGTTATGTATTTACACAGATAGATAAGATTGTAGATTTAGCTACACTAATCTGTGAATGTTGGCTTATAATGCATTAAAAGCTTTTTAGTAATTCACATTATCAAATTATTGGGGGGGGGGAGGGGGGAAGTTGCTATATACTAAAATGACAGTTATCTATTAGAAACAAATATTTTAAGAACCATTCATGTGACTAACATTAGATCTCTATACCATACATTTAGAATTGTGTATCTTCTCCCCGATACTCAGTGAAAAAAAAATAAAAATCTATTGTACACAAGTTCCTGAAAGAATACAGGCACCACAGTTGCCTGTATATAAAAATATACCGAGGGCATATAGTTTAATACTTTATCACTGGCTTTAAGAGATCACAAAAATATGTACAAAGTAAAACTTGCCTAAATAATTAAAGCAGAAAGTCTGTGTATTATTTATAACCCTACTAAAAATAACTTAATACCAATGTACAATTTCAACATCGTTTAGCAATAATCTGCATCAGTTCTATGTTAAATTTCACAAACTTTATATTTATTGTGGATAAAAAGTAATTCAACACAAAATTGATTAAATAGATGATTCAGATTTTTATCATTGCAATATCTAAAGTAAAAAAACAAATGTTGTTAGATCAGCTGGACTGAAGTTCTGTACTTACTTCTTCCCTGAGGAAGATATATGCATTAAAAATCCATATCTAAACATTCATTACATATATCAAAAATATACAATAATAATGAAATGTAAAAATAAATACCCACACATTAAAATATGTACATATGCGGGTATTTATTCCCAGAAATAAAGTGTTAAAAGAACTATGTTATTGATATCTTTGAAATAACACTGTCAAAATTATTCCAAAGATACTAAAACACTTGTCAAAGTTGAGACACTACACCTGTTACTTCAAATCAAGACTAGAAGGGATTAGAGAACAAAAGGACAAGAGATTGGCACCGTATTAACTAGCTGACTTATTAATAAAATAATAAATCATAGCTATCTGAGCAAGGTTAAAAGCCATATGACTGCCAAATTGATTTATTAGAAATGCAAAATTAAAGTGCTCCACTACAAGAAACTAAAAAAGATAGCTTAACACAGATCTGTGAACAGACCAGAATGTATTTTCTGTGAGAAGTCTTCATCAAAAACAGTATTTAAGAATTAAATCTCAGATCCACACTTAGAAATCTTCTGGTTTTTTCCCCTCTCAACAGGGATGAAATACAAATAATATTTTTCCTCCATTCAAGCAGTATAGTAGTATTTCTACAAACATAGCATTTTAATCACGCTATCCAAACACAGACAGTAAAACAATCTTAAACAGATTCACTGATGCCTTATTATAAGTGGCAAAAAATTTTCCTCGTATTTATGTGAATAAGAACAGAAGTTTCAGGTGTCTTACCTGTGCCAGTCTTCGTTTTTCTGAGTTTGCTCTTTTCTCATAATACAATGTGTTGACTGGAGCAGGCTGTACTGCACCAGCACTGCAAGTTCCATACTCTTCCTCAGTCTCCTACAACAAACCAGATTTAAATTCCTTTATTTATAATCATTATCTGCAAATGTACCCTCCATATTATGCATGCAGAATGCATTCAAAATTATCTTGCCACAATCTATTACTGTCATGAAAATACCATCTGTAGTAAGAAAATCAAATTTCCCTTTTCAGGAAGCTGAATTATCAACATTGTCATTTAAAAGATGAATTGTTCAAACATCTAGGAAATATTTTTGGAAGTTTTCTTAAAATAGCATAAAATATATCTAAAAAATGGTTCTTTCTCCCTACAGAAAAATCTTAAGTGGAAACAAAATTTTCAATGAGAAAAGCCGCTGCAAAATGCCTAAAACATGCTTTCTGATATTTCTGCAATGTTGCTTTTGCAAAATGAAACTTCTTCTTCATTTTTAAACATTGTCATTGTCCACATATCTCATGAAGCCAAACCAGACAACTACACCTTCTGAAATACATTGCACTGAAAGACTCTCCCATCTCAAATTCTCAGCTTGAAGCAAAGGCTTCGATTGTGATATCAAAGCAATCAACTTTATGAAAACATACATCCTGTTAATGTATCTTTGAAGACCTCTGTTGTTCTACGATAAAATATGCAAACAATAAAGAGATTATTCAGTGGATGCACAGAATGACAGATAGTTGCCAGAGGGCTCGTTATGAAAAATGTATTGTTGAACAAAGGGCTAAGCATATTTCAAAAGTCATTAAAAACACAAATCTCATGTGATTTGTAAAGTATAAGCTTCAAACTGATACAGGAAGCAAGGTAAGAAAGTAAAAAGTGTACTACATACCTTGGGTTTTAACTTACTCTTCACTTCTTTTATTCCTTGCCTTGCCTGATTTTTTGCCTAGAAAAATAAAAGGACTTAAGTAGCTCTGCAAGACACTGGCTGTAGTCATGGAACATGCTTTATGATGCTATACTTATTTTACCTTTGCTTTTTTAAACACCCGGTGATATAAAGACAGACAGTAACCTTTATCATATATTTCATATATGCATTGTCGGTATATTTTATATATTCATGCTTTGTCTGCGTATTTAAGGATTTTTTTCAGTACATGCATGCCAATACTGTGAAAACATACATACTCAAAAATCCTCCAATATCACTAAGCACAGGCTAAAAATGGTCATATACATCACTCCTTTATTTGAAATGGTCCTTTAAATTTGAAAGGGTATTTTAGCAGCAAGGCATGCTGGAAAAATGTTAAGATTTTTCAAGATGACTGCTACAGTGTTCCAGTCTAGCAACTTGCAGGGCAACATCAATCTTAAGAGAAATGAAGGGATTTCATATGCAGATGGAGATTTTGCCCAGTGTTGCTGAACAGCATAGTGCTGCTATTTAGGGGAGCATTCTGTATGTATTAAAATAGGCAGCCAAAGATCACTATTGCATAGAAAATAGAGCCAAGAATGTTCTTCAATAGAGAAATGAATTATCAATACAGAATACCATGTACTTNAAAATAGACAAATAAGGAGAGAGAGTAGGAAAAAAAAGAAGGGGGGGAGTAGGGGGGGGTGGTGTCAAAAAACCCTAATAAAAGAAAGGGTATTTTTCTTACATGAACATAGGAAAAACTACAAAAGTTTTCAAGGTTGTCTTGAAAATAGGACTTTAAAAATATGTTTAAGGGCATAAATATGTGGAATCCACCTATTTTTTCTATGGTTTGCTATACATGGAAATTCAGAAAGAGAAAATCATTTCCTTGAATCGAGAGGTCAGAGAGTCTTTTTGATCCTTAAATCATACATCTATAAGCTCAATAACTGCACAATGGGGTGCCATGTAGCAGATGCTAACCTGAGAGCCACTTTCAACTTTCCAGATCATGCTCACAGCATTTGGATGAATTCTGGAGTGCTTTGTTCTAACTCTGAGGGCTGGTACCAAGCACATTACTCAAGACTACCAATCAGTTATCTAGCAATTAAGAAATGCATCTTTCATTTCTCTAGTAGCAGGCTCCATAAAGGGCAACAGAGTAAGAAATTAAATGGGGTATAAAAAGGAATAACTTATACACACAGATCCTCACAGAATTTACCAATGTTTCCTGAAGAGAAATTCACTTTGAAGAACCTTTGTTATCAAGGACATAATTATCAAAATTGAAGGCTGGAAGAAGATCATGTAACTAAGCTACTGCAAACTGAAGAAGAATAATTTGCAGATAACCTGTTAATGAACCATTTTTTAAATTATAAACGAGTTCATGAATATGAAGTATATTTAATTTATTTACCTGTTTCTCTCCATGACTGCTGTGTTTTTCAACTGATGTAAAATTAAAAATTCTGTTTGAAAACTTTACTTAAAATACACCAGCTTAGACTGATGTACTGATTTATTCAGGACTACTTATTATGCATCCAACTAGTGAAACATTTGGAAAAGTAAAAAGGAAGCCAAAAGTCTTTTCCCATATACTAAAAATGCAGCCTTAAAATACTTCCCACTTCATTTTACACCATTGCTGTTTTTTCATACTGCATAATGCTGTATAATTTCACATGCTTTATTGGTTAGGCAGTCTTTTAAAACAAGATCTTTTAAGCTCCAAAGTATAAGCATTAAATCCAGTTAAACATGAGTATTCTAGTATCATCTTTAAAAGAGCTGATGATAGAAAAGATTTGCTGCACACATTACTGATGCTTTACCACATCTTCTCAACAGTGCAGCACTTGGTGCCAAAGTGAAATCGCATCCGTGTAAGCCAGGATGCCATTTGTCTAGCACGACAGTAGCTACTTCTGAATAGAGAAGTTCTCTATATCGTGTTAACACTATATACTATGCAACTATATACTATAACACTCTATTTATATTACATATAAATGTAACATTTACAAAATGTTTTGCACTCATGTTAATTTTGCAATGCCTGTGTTATGTTACAGGACCTTAGTGTAAATATGAATTTCTCTTTTCAGAGCCCACATTTTAATCATGTTGTCACCAGGACAGGAAGAGTTTACAGCTGTGTATCAAATATCTAAATGATATTCAAATTAGCTTCTAGCATATATTATGATTGAAACAAAAACAGCACACTGATGCTTTGAAAATGCCTGTTGTTACATACAAACTATCTGGAAGACTCTGAATCAACTCTAAATCCTAGTGCTATATGAGAAAACAAACAAAGCTAAAAATGTTCTACTGGCTGAAGTGTTTTTCTGCAATACATTTATAAAATGCTTAGGCTTTTAAGTATTCAGGAAGAATGCGAAGTTGTTGGAAGTTGTTGTATTTTGATGTATTATTTATTTGAAAGAGATGATCTTACAAATTTATATGCTGTTTTCACAGCCGGAGTGGCTTTGGTCATTGCTGTGTTGATCAGCGCACCGCCTTTCTGAAATATACAAAAAACGTATTTTAGTAACATTTAAACACAAGTCAAACCTTAGGACAACAACAAGGCAAAATAAACAGTGTGCTGTAAAGAAATAACAAACTTCCCTTTAAATCGGTCAGAATAACCACAGCTGTGTTTCCTCCCCAACCTGCTGTCCGCAGCTACACAAGGGTTACAGTACGTCATTATCGTAGCTGACACATTTATCAATGCATTCTAACAGAATGATGTATTTTCATTCTTCATTCATTGTTACCATTTCAAAATCAATTCAGAAATTATGGCTATTTTTCATGTGTTCCTATCATATTTATTACACAACTTTAAAATACTTTGACCCAACAGAAAGAATTCTCTCATTTAATCACACAAGAATTCTCTTAATCTAAAATAACATTTTACTAATCCTGCAGAACAACATGGTTATACCAAGGGTCTTCTGCTAGCCAAACTGCACAAATCCGTATTAACAAAATCTCTATTTACAAGAAGTGATAAACTTCATATCTAATTCACAGTTATAGATTGTAACATGATACAGAAAGCAGTGAAATCCCTGACTATACAGACAGAAAAACCTTGTGCATTTGTTTTGTGTATGGGACTTTTGTGGGTTTTTTTAAATCTTCAAGAAAAAAAATCCATAAAATTATTGCATATACTGTAAATTTGTTATTTATTACAGACTGTACTTATATTTATTTTCCTTGCAAATGAACGAACTTTTACCATTACATATATACATAAGGAAAAGGAGAAACACATAAAGAACAGGATAGTCAGTATAATTACTTAACCAAGTTTATACCTTCACTGTATGCATCCACTGCTGATAAGATCTTGAATTTCCTGAAACAGAAATGTAAAATGTAATAAAATCAAACATACATTCAACATTTTAAATGTTTCAACCCTCCTCATAATCTGCATTAAAAATTCCCCTAGAGGTTTATTCATTAATTTCATTCTTCCCAGACAGACAAGGAATGTAAAGATAGGAATATGTATACACTAAGAAAAAACCCTAGGTATCTCTTATTTCCTGTTATCTATTTTCTTTGTAAAAGCATATCTTTTCACCACACAAAGTTTTTAATTCCAATTGAGATAGAAAGGGAAATTAAAACTAGGATAAAGTAAACATTCTGCTAAAAAGTCTAAAACCACCAACTCAAAGGAAAGAATAATATATAATGAAATGCATTCAAGCATAATGATCCCACTGGGCAAACTTTCAAGTACAAAAATGACATGGACTGCAGATGGTACCATCCCAAGGAAAAAGAATGAGAAAAAAGTCTAAGGATTATGGCACAACTATACACTCCTGTGCAGGGAAAATCCTTTTAAATTAACTGTATCTGCTTTCTTTCACAAAGGAAAACCTCTAAAAGGCAAGTGAGAGCTACCAGCTTCTGTAGGACTACCGAGGACTATTGTGCCACTAAGCTGGCCATGAAGGACAGGGGTAAATCCTACTGAGCGCTTGGTGAAGAAATGAATACTATTTCCCCAAGGTGCTTCAGCTGAACACCAAAGATTGGGTCCCCGATCCCTGAGAAAGCTTTAGATGACATCAGTCACTGGAACACTGCGGTACTGGGAGCTGTTACTAACCCCAGACAAGACATTCACATTGACAAGAACTTTGAAGTTTCAAACAGAGAGTTTATCCATTTTGAAAGGACCATACTAATATATCCTTGACCTTACACACTTTTAACAGGAGTTCTCAAAACTTCTTAAGCTTTGCAATAATCAATTAACCAAGACCTGGGTGGAATTATTCCATTGGCTAGTGGAAAGCCAAAACATTCCCTTAGAACACGACTGAGAAATAACCGGACCATTCTAAAAGGTATTCCTAAGTTTCTCAATGAGGTGAAAAAACTGAGCTGTTTATACTCATATCAGGCACTTTCACCCATTCCACTAAATTCTTTACAAGCAATTTTGATGCTGCCAAACTCTCGGGAATGATGGTACAAGCAAAAGCAATGCTTGCTTAGAAAGGAGAGAACCTGATGATCATTATGATCCTATCTCCAGTAAGAACATCCAAGAGCAACCTGAAGCAAAAATGACTCATTTTTTCCTACTTCAGTCTGGCTCCCTGGAACCACCAGAGAAGGTAGCATGCAAATAACAGGTAATAAGGTGAAATTTAAGCACTGCTAGTGTGTTAATGAAATTTTGATGAACCATAAGTACTTTCTCTAACGTGACATTTCATAACTTCAAATTCTTATCAACAATATCATCTGGGTTGTGGTGTCCTTAACAGTGACTCTTTCCACATGTGACCTTTCTCTGTCAGAGCCTACGACTTGAGCGGTTACTACAGACAGTAAATGAGATCACAGAAGATCACCACTAACTGTCTTCTAGTTGTGTAGAGAGACTTCAGGGAAGGCAAAAAAGAAAAGAGATAAATACTAATCTATAGAAAAGGCCACATTAACGCTGAATACCCTCAGCTAGAGTTGAGCCTCCTGAAATTCTAGCAAGAAAATGCTGACTCCTTAAAATAAATTATTACTAGAAGAGAGGTTTTCACTTTTTTGGTTTTCCTTATACTACTACCATTGACATTAGACCAACCAAAAAAAAAAATTACTGCTGAAGTAAAATACATGTACTTACAAATTACTTTAATGGATATATTCTGCAAGTGCTAAGTCAATCAATCATAACTATGTTGTTGTCTTGAAAGTTACATAAAGCTCTTGAGATCTAATACTCCCACAGAATAATACATGTAACAGAAAATAAAATTTTAAATATAAAGTGCAAACTGTAATGGAGATGGCTGACAGATTTCTTTTCACGTATAGTCACAGGGAAATAAAAGTTTTGACCAATTTACTGGAAAAAAAAAATCATAAAAAATAATGAAATCTAAGTTCTCCAATTTCCAGTTTAATTTTCTGTGCTGGTTTAGTTATACTCACATATGTGTAAAAATGCAAATTAAAAGAGAGATTACTGAAAGAAACACTTCCCATTTGATTCAGTAATTTTTAAATTATACTCTGTATAGCTCAGAGTATGTTCACCTGTCCTTTTAAGAGCTTGTAGCTTACACTAACTTTCTGTGACTTTTCTGAAGGCTGGATTTCACCTGTTTTTTTTTAAAACCTTGGGCTCCCTGATAAAGTTGATGGGAGTTAACTCTGCAAAGAGATCATAGTTCTACCCCATTAGCGTCACAAAATGTCACCTTCAATTGCATACATATTGTTAGCCCTGCACTTCATAACGATAATGAGACAGCAGTTATGTAAATACTGAATATGTGCCCTAAGCAATTTGTCCACAACCTGGCAATATACAGCTTGTCTGACTTGAAAAGTAAGCACGCAGTGCAGTCTAACCGGGAACTGCTAGCGGAGCCGAGCATTCTCTGCCGAGCAGAGCCAGGTGAGACATGGTTCACAGGCTGCCAGCACACAGCCGAGAAGCAAGCTTTATCTAACTTCTGTTGCAGTTTTATTGCAGCCTCCTGACCCCCTCACTGCAGTCAGTGAACAAACTTTGAATACTGACACTACCTATCTGAATAATGGATGCTCAGTGCCTAAAATCTGTTTACAGAGCAGCATAAATTACCCTAAAAAGGTAGAAAAGACGTACATTTCTGTATAACAAACCACACTTAAATCAAGAAAAAAAAATAGTTATGTGTTAGATCATAGCACAAGGCAGAGAGGGCAGGAGAAGGCAGTGAAAATCTTGAACAAAAGGATTTATGTACTCTGAGCATAAAAAAGGTATTTTACAGGAGATGAAGATGGCTCTGCACCACTTGATGATTTCTCCGTGGGGGCCAAATCCTCTCCTCTGTAAATATGCCCATTTAAGGTTAGGCTTGCAAAGGAAGATGGTCTAAAGCTGCCATATGCAACTCAGAGGATTTGCTCAAATCACAGAACTCCCATTTACTGAGAAAGCTTCTACACTACTTTAAAGACCGTAAAACAATATTTGTGCTGTGCCACGCACATTTTGATGCAATATTTTGAAAGCAAATGTGATACCTCAAATAATAATACAGTTGTAATAAATGTCTAACAGGAAATCAATCACTAAACCTGCCACATTCAGCAATGGATTCAGCACACACTCTTCTATATAGGTTAACTTTGTAAAGCTAGTTAATGTGAAAAGTGTTAAAACAATTGTCAGTGAACATAACTGAGGGGAAACAACACAAGGAATAATACTTTTATTTATGAAGGTAAAGTTTCAACATTCCTTCTGAGATGATATAAAAATGTTAATTTTTTTCCCTCTTTTTTAGAGTAATACATTTGATGGAGAAAGCAAATTTCTCTAAAAATTTGGGAAATCACTCTGATTTCTGCACTGCAGAAATAATTAGATGTGAAACAAGTTAAAAAATGTTTATGCAAAACATAACTATCTAGAAAAAGTTCAGTGGCACAAATTTCAAAATTATTATTAAACTACAGTTTACATATAATGTATCACATTATGCAACCATGCAGTTAAAAATGTAAACTATATAGTGATATTTCATCATATATTGAAATCTAAGTATTATTTTACTGGATTAAATCAATGTATCTTCATTTAATACACTGACATAACTAGATAGGTAATAGTGTCTGTTCCAGCAGTGATTTGTTAAAGGCTGAAACCTTTCCAAGAATGAATGGATACAATGACTTCCGAAATTGACAGGACATCCTGACATCGTCATCATCATGTTGAAGAAGTATCATCGGTGAGTACACTCAAATTAATTCTGTACCTCCACAAAAGCCTCCTGCTGTGATTTCCTCTTCAAAAACATCAGAGAATCCTCTTCCTGCATTTAATTTTGATAGCCGACCATCAATAAACTGGAAAAAAAAAAAAAGTCACAGTTTGTTGGCCCTTCTCTTACTATAGAGTGTTATAGTTTTCAGTGCGTACATTATAATGAAATTAGAATGTTCAAGACAACATACGGCTTACAGATAATATATTGCTTTTAGATGGATTTTGCAAAAGCAGTTGCAACTATGAGCAGCAGAGATACCAGAGTATTTTATATATATCAAGTAAATTATATGTTATGCGACATTTACAAATAGATTTGTAAAATTTTATAGTCAAAGAAATTACACATCAGTTTGTTCAGAATTATTTTACATGCCTTTCAAGCTTTTCTTGCTTTTCTAATGGCATGAAAATGTATTATTCCCTTACAAATGGTAACTGTGGATTTGCCATCATAAACAAGCAAAAATCACTGAGAGGCTCCCCGATGTTCTATTTTTAAATCATAAGTTTATTTCGTATCACCAACAAAAGAACATAAACAAACCTCCCTATGGTATCCCTTTCTGGGTACACATCAATGGGTCCAAAGCAGAACTACTTGTGCACAGAAAGCACCTTTAGAACAACTGGAGACACTTCACCACACCCAATTCAAAGAAACGATAGGTGACAACATCTACCTGAGCTCCACTGAAAGTGTATGTGTTGTACATGAAAAATGACCCTGTAAGAACAGGATGTGAAGGGGAAATTGTAGCAAAACCATCCACCCAGAAACAGCAGAGGAAGGCTGTGGTTTGGTTTCAGAAATGGTGGTAGCAGCAGGTTGGACTGACTGGCAGTGTGCAAACTGGCTCGAAAGAGGTTTCACTTAAGTGTATGGGAATGCGATGCACAAAGTCCCAAACCAAAGCGAGGTACAATGGCAAGGAAGACCCCTAAAACCCTCTCCACCTGACTGAGCACAATTCAGGGTTGACACCACGGTATTTTTAAGTTCCGACACATCTGTTTGCCACTAACGCTTACTTAGTTGCACCTACAGATGCATATTGCAATAGTTGTCCTTACGCAGAGCTTACAGCTGCATGAGCACGTGGATTTGCATCCACATGTAAGTGTACATGGAAAGACAGAAATTATTCAAATACATCAGAAGTCAAAGATAATAAATGATTAAACCTTTCAGAAGGAATGAATACATTCTTTTAAAGAACTAACATGCTTCAAAGTAGTACAATGAGTGCATTCTTAAAGGTTTAAGATTCTTTCAAGAAGCAACCCCTCTCTTCTTGTTTTGAAAAGGCTAACTCAAGTCTGAGAGAGTGTGAAAGCAGTTTTCCAATTGTACACAGTTCATCTTCTAGCAAGAATGGTGAGTTATTCACTGGTACTAAGCAGTACATAGAACTAACCAAAAGTAATTATTTGGCTATATCATGTTTTACCACAGATTATCCAAACACTGTCAGTGACAATCTGATGCTTGTCAACGAACAGATTAGTGACATGAGACAAATTAGTCAGACTACAAAAATTCCAGCAGCAAGAATAAGGCAAGCACGAAGATAACCATTTCTTCCTCTTTCTTGTCTAAATGCCTTCTTATTTTTTCATTTTACTCCAAGCTGGCTTTTTTCCAAATAGAGTGGCCTGACCATGAACCAACATGGGATCACTGGATTATTTCACAGTAAGAAACAGAGATAAGAGCACCTTTAGCTACTGCCATGGGGAAAAAAAAAGAAAAGAAAAAAAAAAAAACACTAAACAAAAAAAACCCAAAAAACACCAAAACACCAACGAAAAAAACCCCATAACACCTCCCCCTGCCCCACCCCCAGCCTTTGAACTGTAAGACGTTATCTCTTTTGAGAAAGTTATGAATTCTTTCCATACTATAAACTAATATAAGATGTATGGCCATACTCATCATTTGGTAAAATTCTATCAACAGAAATCTGAGATACTGACTGAATTTTTAGTTTTTAGAGGATCACTCCAAGTGAGTATTTAACGTAAATACTGACAAAAAGAACTGTTAGCAAAAAGATAGTGGAGACAGTATTTAAAGGAAATTATAAATGTTAGTAGTCATAGTAGTACTTATTGCTTTTGAGCAATTTACTGTTAAAGGTTGCACTTAAATTGCTACATAGAAAGAAGAGCATGTGGAAGCACACATATACTTTATGGTTTTCTCCTCCCATTTTTCAACCTCACACTTTCTTGAAAAAACTGGGCTTGCTATTTCAAGAAATGCATTCACTTTGAGATCCAGAGGGCCCTTGGTTGACTACTGCTTTCAATGAAAAATTAGTAATTCCAGTGCTACTCTTGGACTTTAAGCTGACTAAAGAGAGAACTACTATAAATCTTAAAAAATTTTGAATTCTAAAAAAAAATATATATATATATATATAGAGAGAGAGAGACACCCCATAACCACTTCAGAAGATCTTGTTTCACAGGTGATAAAGAGTGGGGGATGAGAGATGATGTTTGTGAGCTAAATTCAATCATTTATTTAGGCAGGAGTAAAAATCCAAGGCAATTCACTCAATATTAAAAAAAAAAAAAAAAAAAAAAAAGCTGGAAAACCAAAAAAAAACTTAAA
>VXBL01004000.1:455818-476074 GCA_013400195.1 Aramus guarauna | reverse complement strand
CTGGTAGACGCAAAGAAAACTTCATAAATACGATTTCCTCAAAATAACAGCTTCACAGCTTGCAAGAAGGTAGCTCAACTTAGAAAGCTTGTAAATGAAATTTGAAATTAGTAAAATTTGAAATAGTAATTTTCAAAAACTTACAATTCTTCAAGTACTAATCCTGCATTCATTACTTATTCTTCTAGTTGCACTTTCCAGCATTTTAGGAACAAATCCCAGTAAAAGTTGTAGATTACATTACTTATACAATTACAGTATTTAACAGTAGTCTAGCTAGTTATAAGAATGAATTAATATTTTCCCTGGACTCTCATCAGAACTATTTGACATGCAAGATGCAACTATTAATTACTTATGTTTGTAGCTTGAAATAAAGATCAGCTACCTTCCATGTTACCCTAATTAAAGGGGAGCCTTTCTAAGGCTCAGAAAAAGCTAACAAATAGCTAGCATACACAACAATAATACAAATATCAAAGATGTGGGGAAAAAAAAAAAAAACAGTGAGAAAACTATACAGTCTAAGAGAACAAACATTTAATCTGATGAAAAACTGTCATATACAGCATATTTAATCAGGAAATAAGAATATTTAATATATAAATAACAGTAATTTTATTTTTAAGAAAAATATTTTTATATGGTTAAATATCCTAACCATTTAAGAATAATGACATCCAAGGTTTTTACAATTAAATCTATTCAGGACTGAAGACAGCTTTAGAAAACTGAAGCCAGCAAACTGCAGAAAATTGAACTTCACACATCCCTATAGTTGTGATCAATGTATTTATCATAAATTATTTCTATGAATTCCTGGAAAATGTATGTTTTGCATAAACAGTTTGGTGTTTTCTGTTTCAGAGCAATATAAACAGTCCTTTTAACTTCCAAAAATGTGAAGTCGTCAACCTGGTTTAAAAGACATCTCCATAATTTAGTAGTCCGAGAGAATGGTTTGAGGCTAAAAAGATAATTTAGGCATGGTCCCTGCCAAAAATATCCTGTCTCAATTTTCAGTAAAGATTACGATGCTCAATTAGGGAACAAAAATTCAAGTGTTAATGAAAAGGAGATACAGAAATGGACATTATACTGCCTGAGGAATAAAACTTGAGTCAAAAACTCCCTAGATTCACCTGTTACATGATTCTAAGGAAACAATCACATATATTTGGAAGTAAATATTTTTTTGAGTCTATCAAGGTAAAGGAAACACAGTTGAGGTGAAGGATAACAGTAGTATTACTTAAAAATTGTGATAAGTGCTGGTCTGTCAGTTTGCCCTTAATTTGATGAGGCTTATAAATAGATTTTTTGGGGGAAAACAGTAAATGAGTAAATAGAAAGATATCACATATGAGTTATTGAAACACTGGTTCTCACAGATTCTTTGATGATTAATTTTCTAGCTAAGGGAAATGCAATTTATCTACGCCAAAGAAAAGCCTCTTGCACATGCCTCAAAATACTAGTTTAGGTGAAATAAAAGCAGAGTACTTGAACTTGAGGTTGGATGAGGACTGGCCCAAAAGGAAGATAACAGCTTGTAATGAAAAGTGTCACTGATCATGGTATTTAAGTGTTGGGACTGATCCTATTTAGAGGTTAGTTAATGATTTTGGTACAAAAAACTGGCATGTGCCAATACATCTGGGGATATCATTAACAGAAAACACATCAAAATGCAATACAAAGTAAAACCAGATGATGTTGAAGATGAAAATACTCTGAATAGGAGTAACACAAAGAATTCTGCAATTTATTCCAACGGTGATTTCCTGATACTTTGATGAAAAAGATACTATAACTTCCAAAATTAAGAGTGGGTAAATTAGAGGAATTAACATGTTTTAATGTAGGAGAAAGGTGGAGAAGATTAAAAACCTACAAAGAAAGGACAGAGGAAGGATTTTATAAAATGACACAAATAAAACTTAATTGTCAGTTATGGCAAGAAAGAGTGCCTTTAAAGTATCTATTTTCTGCTTGGTCTAGGTTTCAGGCTGCTTCTAACAACCATTTTCTGCTTAAAAGATTTTCCAGAACAGAATAAAATACGGTTTAATCTTTTTGAACACAAACAACTTTGAAAACAGCTCATTTGTCAGTGGGAAGAACTGGAGAAGATGCAGCTGGGGCTGAGGATTAGCTGAAAAAGTAGGAGTAACCTTCACAACAGAAACTAGAGGAATGAAAAAAAAACAACCCACACCAAACCCCACCCCACTACTACTACTACTATTAAACCACACACATCATCAAAATTGTTACTATTTCCTAATCCTCTAAAATATATTATTTCCTTTAGTTAAAATAAAATTAAAACAAGCTATAAACAAACTGTAAACTGATTCTGTTTAATTGAACACATATTAAACCGTAATGGGTAAGTATAGAGCCACACTGACAAGCCCATTCATTTCAGTGGAGTTAAACCTTTTCCTAACAGCTGAAGATCTTGCTTTAGTAGCACTAGTGTGAAAACAATTTAGAAAAATTGCTTGTAGGCAGCTTTCTGTGAAGAAAGTTTCATGCTAGCTTATCACACTGAGATATGCAAAATGTAAACAATTGTGTTTAGTCTGTTACTTCTTTCCATTTCAATAATATGTGCTGGCTATCTCAAAGGTTTCAGATTTCTTATTGGTTTATGTTTTTACTTACATTTTGTTATTGTATAAAATAAAACACAGTAAAATTAAAGGATCCCATCTATGATCAGTATTTCCTTAACTTTTATCCAATTGGAAGAAACATATTTTCACAGGACTTCTACAAACTATCATCCTTGCATAAATCTTTACTTTAGACACTAGCCTCTGATTAACACCAAATGTTTTTTGAAAATTAGAAGATTCTATATATAATGAATTTCCCTTATCTATCATGGTAGTATATCTTCAAAGAAGTCCACCAGATTATTTAAACATGAACTCCCATGCCTCAATCATTCCAGATATTTGCAGGCAAATATATATTTTTATAGGGCATCTCATTTCATTCAGATTTTCCTTGATTTACCTAAAAATCTAGTAATAAGTTTCTTAAAAGCCTTTTGATGCCATGGGGTCACGTGATGAAAGGGAAAAGAGGAGTTACAGAATAAAATCAAAGAAAAAAATTCATTTCAAAGACTCTAATAAAACTATTACTGAGCTAAACTATTACCAGACATTCAACAATTTGTTCTCTGATTTCAAAATCTGTATTAACAGATCATCTAGGATATTCTTCAGGCCACCCCTATGGCTTGGGTGTGTAACATTCTCTGCGTGCACACTTCAAAAAGTCTAGCAATGAAAACTGCAATTACAGTATGAATCCACTTTTTAAATAAAACGCTATTGAAGTCCAATTTAAGTAAGCACTATGTTGTTTAGGTTCTTTGGTCATGAGCCAAGAGAGCTGAAAATGAAGTTCAACCATCAAGCTGGGAGATCCAAGATTTTTCTTCTTTAGATGAGTTGCTAACTGGCTCTGAAGAGATGCTGCACTGGCTCTGCACCCTGGGGTTATTTTTTGTTGAGTTTCCCCACCACCACTCTTTTTAACTACAACTGAAGATTTAAAAATACAATGAAACTAGGACTTTCTGTACGCAAAGTACTTATATTTTATCCCAGAGTTTCATAAGCTGACAGAAAGGAAAATGTATTTAAATATGGATATATTTTAAAAGAAAATCATTAAACATGGATCATCTACCCTCTCATACCTGTTTGAACAGTTGAAGATTAATGGCGGTTTCCAGAAACTGCTTAGTGGTACTGGAACGATGCTTCACAAAACTATTCTCACAGAAAGTTATAGGCTCTCCCTAAAAAATTTAAGCAGAAAAAGTTAGATGGTAACTAGAGTTTACAAATAAGCTGATTTACTTGAAATTCTCCATTATAAATCTATTTCTTAATAGTCAATACATTACAGATTATTCCCTTTCAAGCAATCTCTATAAACATGCATCCAATTAAATAGACGTAGACAACAACAAATAAGCCTAAAATCTTCATACAATATTTAAATAGTTCTCACAATACATGTTGCAATTGAACCTCTGCTTTATGAAGTCAGTCTATAACATACATATTGCAAGGAAAAAGTGGTTTACAGTTGGTTCATGTTATCTTTATAGTACTCTTCATTAAAAATTCCAAAGAAGTGGTTCAAATTTTGAGGAAGAACAGGTCCACTGCTTCAAATAACTCAACATGCATTATTGTTCAGGATTACTCTGATTCACTGGCATGCTAAACCAGCAATACTAGTAAACCAAAACTGATTCAGCCCAAAAACATGTATCTGGATCAAACTATTGTTATATTTATTCTACCATAGCATGGGAAAATTGAAAAATTTAACAAGAAATATTGAAATAAACTTCTATTTTATTTTTACACAAAATAAAAGCTGCAAACTTTTTGCAACATTGTTAGGGAGAAAGTCTGAACAGGTAAGATTAACATTTAATACCATAAAAATCTATTTCCCCAACATGGGAAAAGTACATAGCCTATAGTTACCAAAAACCTGGCATGAAAACACTTCGATGATGAAAGAAGATAAATATTCATTGAAAATGAAGTGTTTGACAAAAAAATATTTACTGAAAACAGCACTCATTTAAAAATAAAAGATGCTAATAATTTTTTTATAAACAATCAAATTGACTCCTATGTTATTCCCTAATTTCACTGAAAATTTGCTGTCTTCAGTGTGCACAGACTACTGGACATTTCTGATGAGCATTCTCTCCAATTCTGTTACTCTTGTCAAAACTTTGTGATAAATACCTGAAGCTGTTTGACTGAACTGGATAAATAATAGGTACATCACAAAGTTTGTGTAGTGATGAACATGAACTGATTTCATCATAAAGCCCACAAGCCCCTCAACCAAGTTTACAAAACCAACATAATTACCGGGCTAGAAAGAATTACCAAAAGTCTCAAAGACAGAAAATTTGGAATCCAACAAGATGCCACACCTAAATCTACCATAGAATATTTTACTACCCAAAAGCTACACATACAGCACATAAACCAACAGAATAAAAGACACCTCAGCTATTCAAAAGAAAAAGATCAGAGACAGCTGTTATATTGATCTTCACAATAGCTCCAACTGCTAGCCACTTTAAAGACAAATTTATTCATGCTCATGATCACCACAGCTTTCTGCTCCTAACCCTATTTAACTGCACATGTTACTTCATGCATTTTCCTATCATTCTGGCTGACTGTGCAGTTATGTGCTTCCAGAATACCACAAAGCATTTTCTGCTTGTGACCTAGTTGAGTTCGGTGGAGCAGCTCTAAACCATTTTCAGCTGCACCTTGCACTTGGGTTTTGAAATGGTTCAAGTATGATCCAAGGAAACGCTGCAGTAAGATGCTGTGATACCATTTTAAAATCATATTCTTATACTATCAAAAGCTTCCCACTTTTTAAGTCTCTCTTTTAAGAGGTCTAATCCTACTCAGCAAAGTACTTATGTTCATGTTTAACTTGGTTTTACCTTTTCCATCCTTACCTCTTTATGTAACCTCTGATTTTAGAAAAGAAATCTCACCAGAAGAGCCACAGCCTATACGTTTACCTACGGTAATCCTTCACCTTTCACATGGTAGCTGGAATGCCGTGATATGCAAACCCATCTCAGTGCAATATGTAGCACTGTGTTGATCAAGTCTCCAGGAGAAGCACCCAAGTTACTCCACCTACTGCTTATCCTGGGAGACAACTGGTGAACACTGTACACAAGCAGGACATGCTGGATCTGCCAAATAGCTTGAAATGCTCGTGGTACTTTAAATAGCACTGCCTTCCTGACCCACTTTGCATTAGCTATTCTTGAGCTCCTAAAGACTCTTGTCTTAGGAAGATGACCCCAAGCTACTTAGCAAATTCAAAGTGCATCAAAACAAATGGAATAGTCTCCAGTGAGACATGGTGGTACAAGACATAGTGTTCCTGAGGGCAGACTCTCTTCTCAAGTCTGTCGTTCTCCCAAAAAAAAAAATCCAAGGCAGCAAATTATAACAACTCCTTATTTATAGATGTATTTTGTTGTTGCTGTTATTACACAAAGAAATGATTTCTGGAAATACAGAGGCTTTGTGGGAGCGCAGAACTGACTAGATGATGGCTCATGACATACTATGAAATGTTACATTTAGGACCAAAGAGACAAAATAGTATTTTCAAAATATACTATTTAGAAAAATAAAAACTAAGCTATGCCTCTACTGCCACTTTCCCAATTCTCTTGGGAAAGATGAAAGAGAAAAAGGAGAGGTTATCTCCCAGCAGAAGACAAAACAGGCCTGCTCGCTCTCCCTTTCACATCAGCCTGGGCAGTGAGAGCAGTCAGATAGTTTTACTTGATGGGACTGCTCCCACCCGAGCCACGTAACAGAACACCAGGAAATGGTAGTTCGACACACATTTTTAGTGCATGGCTGTAATATTTTCCCAAACACTTTCCTTTAATCACTGGATGCTTCAGATACTTAGCAAGCACTCGTGCATTGGTGCTTCTGTTCCCTTATCAGTACAGAGACAGAATAACCAGAGCTATTCCTTAGCTGAAAATTTATTTAGATCTATACAGAGTTCACACCCAAAAGCTATCTATGTTATTTGAACCTACTGATAGCAAGGTTGCTTTAAACATCTGAGTAGATTTAAAGCTCCTACCTGTTCAGTACATTAAAATGAGAAAATCTGTTGAAACCTGTAGAAATTCCACACAGAAGTGTTCTCAGGGTATCTGCTGTAACTTTACTGAAATTGCATTAAATAGAACAATTAACTCCTAGCTCTTTTATTTGTTCAAGGCTCTGAACAACAAAACTGTTTTCAAAAAAAAAAAAAACAAAAAACTTTTACAAATTTTCAAGATTATTACTGTAAACACAAAGCCTTTTGAAGTGCTATTTTAAAAAATAACTGAATCAATATAAAGAAAAATAGCTGTAGAAGTTTTCATACATAAACCTTATAACATTCTTGTTTCTGCAAATACAACCAGGTACCTTTAGAAACTGAGTTTTGGAAGAATGCTCCACTGATATTTAACTACTAGACCATCAAATGGCCCCTGTCGTATTGATCTACAATGTACTTTCAAAACAAGTTCGATCAAAACCCAGTGGGGACTCTATACTGAAAAGTAGACAGCTAATACTCAGACCAAACAATCTATGCCCAAACAAGATCTCTGTCCTTTTAACAACAGTTGCTATAGAATTTTCTTCTCCTTTCATAGCTTGCCATACACAGCAGGAATTTCTTACTCTAAGCCACATTCACATTTTAAGTAAGCTATTTATACAGACCTCAACGGAACGTGAAAAACTGAGCTAAAACAGCATGATCATTTTAAAACAAAAAATAACCTAGATTAGGAGGTATGTTTGTGCTTTCTAAAACTAGTGCTATTTAACTTCAACAAGAATTACAAACATTTTAATTCTTTATTTCAGAAAACATTCCTATCTATCTAGCATGAGATGACTCATATCAACGATTTGTACTATTGCTAGAATTAATACTGTTTAATATGGTAGCTCTCGCTTATTACACAAAGAGTATAAAGTAGGTAGACATGGGCATAGCTTCTTCAGTTTTGTATAATTCATTAAAAAAATTAAACCCCATTTTGGTTTTGATATTAAAATTCCTCTTTTTAAAATCAAGGAAGTGCAAAGCTGAAATTTCATCTGCTGTCACGACATTCAGAGATAAAGGCCAGGGGATAACTGAGTATGACCTATCATTCTACTCAGGAAGGCATCATTTAAAATTACAAATTCTTGCAAAATTTGCAAATTTCTTGCAATCCACCCAAAAAAGGGTTTAGATGTGCTGATATTTCTTATGGTCACAATTAAACCCTACAACAACTCCTATTAATGCAATATCTATATTCAATAAAGGACTACTACAGCCCTTAAGACAAATTAAACGATATGGTTTCCAACATGTAAAATAAAAGTCTTATGGAAATCACAATAAATAGTCATAACAGATACTACACAGGGAGGGTTCTGGATTTAAACACAAACTATATTCTAGCATTTCATTACTCTTTCTCTGTTTCTGCACTCTGCTGTACTTCTTATGCCAAACTCTTTGGGGAAGGGGAAACAAGTCAATGCTCATTTCAAGAGATACCTAACCTCAAAAGGTTTCAGTTTGAAACTCAATTATAAGCACTCATTACTTACACATTCTCAAGTAATTCAGGTGCATTCTGAATATTAAAATATCTTTTTGTCCTAATATAACATTTAATTGTATTATTTTGAGTTATTGCATATTGAATACAATAGCTGCATCTGTTGGAGAGCCAATGTCACTACTTAAAACAGTGTCAATATTGGCCCAAAGCACTCCAGTTAGCATTCAATTAAAGTGAGGTCTGACAGGTTGTGCTATCTTCAAGCTGGAAGTTATCTCAGCACCCCTGGTGTGCTGATGAGACCATGAACTCCTACTGCTCAGCATTCCAGAGCAAGCCATTAGCCTTTGCTCTTCATCTCTTAATTTCTGATGAGTGATGTTACAACCATCATAATTTAAAACAAAGCTAACCTGGGTTTATTTCTTTTGTTTTAACATCAAGAGCTTTGAGGACTTTTATCCCAAAAGAGGTGATTTTATTTTTTTTTCCAACAACTTCATCTTTTGCTAGCTAATTCTTGAAGAAAAGTTTGTTTTTCAAAGGCAGAGAATAAGTTACTGTTGCTTGTATTCTATAGTCTTTTAATAGATATGTCATAAGAGTATTTATTTGCAATACATTTGAAATGTATTTGTCTTACCATGATGAATTAACTTTTTTAAAAAATAAAAATATAATTTTTCTTCCTGTATTTCATTTTTCCTGTATTTCCTCCTGATGTTTGCTGCTTAGGAGCAAGCAACTTTTCTGCTTTGCTTATTTTCCTGATGATGTTAAAATTAATCTTTACCATGGTGAATAATTTATACTCATTATTTTTCCACTCCTACCTCATTCTCTTATCTACTTCTCCCTCTCTAGACATAGATTGGAAATACTGCCTGTTTAAGAATTCTTTACATCGTACAGTGTTTTATTAACCGACCATATAGCCTATGATTAACGGAAAAAAATGTACTAGTCTTTGCTTTCATCTGCAAGGTTGCACAAGTACACGTGTAAGGCCCATCCCTCCAGCCATCACAGAGTTGTTAAAATGTTTGACTGCTTGGCTCTTGTCTGATATAAGGAAGGATGCCTAAAAATTACCCATGAAGAACGTGTAAAGTAAAATAGCTACAAAAAAACAATGTTGCACATACATTGATTGACAAAATGACACAAACTGTAATCTTTTTATCTAACTCCCACCTATGTATGCAATTCTGAAATATGGAACATGCAATATTATTCCATGAATTCCCACATGCTGGACTCCCAAAAGAAAAGAGGAGTAACAAAAGCTCCAAGGCTAAGCTGTGACCACCCAAAGTAAACATAATTTAGATTTGTATATGCATTTACATGATGTAAGAAGCACTTGCCTCACTCTGATCATTCCAATGCCTCAGCAGGGTTTGATTCTTGCGATCGAAACTGGTTTTGATCAGTGATGTTGCAGATCGCACGATGGCTCACACTGCAGCTGCTAGCTGGGGGAGCACAACAATGCACCAACCGCTTGCCTTTCTATATTCCAGGGCTCCTTATGGCAAAACAGTTTGAATGACCTCATTACCACTGCTGGAGACACCCCCAAAAGTCCATGCGCATACCCCTGTCATAGAACATCTTACTCAACATATCAAAATGGATTGCAGTCCTCTAGGTAAATGAGACCATATACACAAACATTATAATTCACCATTCCACTGATGAAATTTTGTTCTGGATTATTTTTCAGTCATTTATCAAATGACAGTGAAGCAATTTTTTTCAAACATCCCCGCCTACCATGCATGAACTGGATTAAACTAAAACAGAAAATGAGCTCCAGCTAGTCATGGGTATTCAGTATTCAACGCCAGACTAAAAGAAGAACTACAATAAAGCTAGAAATGCACACTGTGTGGATGTCAGGTCCTTAGTACCAACTGTACTGTTTTGCTTTACAGATCCATTCCTATTTTGCAATATCTGCTAATGTAAAGTGTAGCTTATTACAAAAATACTTTTGGCAATTGACCAATTTCTTTAATTCCATATTGTGATTAAATCAGAAAAAAACAACTATTTCTACTTCCCTTCGAAACTTTTACCAGAGCTAGGGTTTTATTATCATTTATTGCACAAAGAAATATGATCACCTTTTTCTATTACTTGTCATATTTCCTGTCTGTATTAGAGTAGTCAAATTTTCCATATGGTCTTTTGGAGTCCCATGAACTCCTTTTAAGACCCCTGAAGCTTCGCATTTTCACTTTCACCAATCATTTTTTTTTCAATAATTGCTAGACGTTTGTTCAAGACATATTGCTATACCAAGGAGAATCTGTCCTATGCTGAAAACAAACAGTTGCACAGAACGAGTGTTCAGCGTGATGAACAGCGTTTGGAGTGAAGAGAAGTGTTGGATGAGTACAGACACTATCAAAGCTGTTCTTTACTCAAAGTGAATATTAATGACAGTTGTTTCATGTTTCAAGTTAAAATCATACAGAACACACTGTTGCAAGGAAAACAGTTCTCAAACATATTTTTCCAACTTACAAGCAATCGATAACTATCCAAATAAGTTATTTTATTTTTCATCAGGATGTTTGCAATCCTAAAAATTGTACTCCAAAACCTCTCAGTTCTTGATTCTGAAAATACAAGCTAATTTATAGCATAAGTATTTGAAATCTATATAGAAAATATTCTCATTTAAGTATATCCCTACAAATTTTCCACATGAATACTACTTGTGCTCCTGAAAGAATGTAAATAAAGTTCATAGCTGTGGTTTAGATTTCCTTATTAGATCTAGCACCACAGACTCCAAAACAAAGGGTAGTATTTTCTTTGCAATAACAACTCACAAATTTTGAGACTCCTGACAAATGGCCCTGCTATCAGATCAAATTTGATCTGATTTTTTCTGAACTTCCCAAACTGAACCGCATTAAACTGAGTTCAAAAGGCACATGTAAAATGAGCTAAACAATCAGGGAACATCTCTTCTTAGTTTCTACATATCCAGAGCAAATTCAGCTTCTAATAATTTTTTTCTATCACAACAAAAAGTCTGTAAAATGCTAAATTAGTTAAAACTATGTGAACACAGCTCAAAATAACTTGTACATTTTTTATTTTTTTTAAATAGGCTTTGTCTTTGGACAAGTTGATGCCAATCCAAGATACGCTGCTATTTGCCAGCAGACTTCTGTCTGTTAAGATATTCTGAAATAACGTATCTTAAAAAAAAAAACAACATAAACCATGAGGCTACAATGGTTTCATAAATATCTTCTCTTATAGGCAATCAGTGGAGTCAAAAAGAAGAAAAAAAAAGCAGAAGAAAATAATGCAGAAAGAGAGACTGCAAAGGTCACTTTGACAAATGTTTGCCAGTTGAAATGATGCATAGTGCCCTACTTCCAATATAGTGCAAATGTAAATCTCTCAGATATGCCAAAAGATAAACTGAAATAAAATGAAAATCAGGTACATGGAGAGCTCATTTCAACAGAGATGCTAACCAGAACACTAAAGAACTTGTACATTCAGTTCAACAAATTTACCAAAACGAAGGACTGAATGGAGCCTGTTTCTGATCAGAAGTAAGGACATCAACCAGACTGACATCATTCTGTTTGCATATATCGAATGTACATTAAGACACTTTTTGACATAAAAGCTCGTACTGCAAGCTGCTATGAGTTGACACGGACCTGTGTCCTCATCTTTAGACTAAGGGACAAATTAGATAACGCCTCCTGAAGCAGTGTCAGGTAATGCCACTATGGAATAAACGCCACTATCTGTTTTGTTGAAATTATCTGTTTTAACGAAACTAGTGCTGTGTGGAACTCTAGCGATTTTGAAAACTGGTACAGTCATTTCAACATAGTACGCAAACTGGCTTTCCAAATCATAAGAAAACTATAATGACTGCTAAACACAAATACTTGAACTAAACTTTACTTCATTTCTGCATGGGTTACTCTTCATCTCAATAACAATGGACATCAGTGACACAGAGAGCTAATGTGTATAACACTTATGGAAAAAAGACTACCTGTAAGACAACCATTTGAGTAGAAGGAAGACCGTGCCATACTGTATTTTTACGTTTCCTCCAGGAAAAGGCCTCATCTGGAATTAATAACTATCCTATCCCTTTCCACCAAGGAATACCACATAGTTCCTTACTCAACAACAGAATGCACTACACTCCTCACCGCCAAACATCCACCTATGCACCCACACACCCACTAGTTTTACAAACTTGATGCCTCAAGCAAGGATGATTTTCTCCTATCAAATCTCAATATTTATCTGAATCCATCAGACCACCAAACATCATATCCTCAAGATATGATGTAGCCATTGTCACCTCAATGCATTTTATCAAATGGAACTACTATCACTAGTTTGCAAGTATCTGATTTTGCAAGTAGCAAAAAGAATCTGGACTGACAGATTAAATGAATCTCTAAGTTGTTTCTGATAAATTATTTTATCTGCCATCCTCATAAACCAGAAAGGATGAAAGCCAATAACACATTAATCTACTGAGTACCAGCAAAACACCAGAAATACAAATTCTGAAGTTCTGATAGGATGAAATGGGTTTTCATTTCTCCTAAATGTAGTAGAAGAGGTGCGTGTTTGACTCACATCTGGCTTCTGTGAGGAAATAAAAAGCTTCTGGCCTCAAGCCCAGCAAAGTCTATAGGTCAGTCCAGTGAAAAATTATGGAGTTTGAAAGGCACAGCCTCTTCAGTTCTTCACCACATTAAACCAGGTGAACTGTATGTAAGTAGTTTCATTAATACAATCTGATCTTTTCCTAAATAAATTATGAAAGTGATACAAATAAGAAAATAGCTGACTTTGGGTAAGTATTTATTTTTCAGTACAACTCACCGTCAGGAGGTGGTAGGGTCTTCTAAATTGCCAATGTACCCTTAGCATAGCGTAAGATTTAAAACATTTTCTTTGAAATGTTTCAGACTGGGATAAAACACTCTGTATTTTCCTTGCAAAAATGAGACTGTGCTCTTATAAATTAAGGAAAAAAAGAAGCAAAGAAGCAGCCTTACTGGTTTATATCTTAGTGCATCTCTGTAGGATCCAAACAGTGCTGCCTGTGCCCGAAGAAAGGCCTTGGCTACTCCGTCACCCGTAGCTGTAGACTGCTTTTTCAGTTTATTTTTCAAGGCCGAGACCTGCATGACAGAGTGGAACAGTTAAATTAACACCTCAGAAATTGGTACAGCGAGGTATGAACCCAATCAGCAGGCAAACCATGGTGTCTACAGGTCAGCCAAAAATTCATCCTCCTCCTTGATAGCTTATCTTTTTAACTGCAAAGAGCACCTGCTGGTCTGTTAATTGAAATGAAAGCAGGGGATGATGGTAGAGTGCTAATGCAAATTGGTTTATGCTCTCTTTTTTTCCCAAGGCCTCTTGACATAAATAAGCTTAATTATTTTACAGTAAACTGCATGCAAGCCACTTTTCTGCAGATTTTTTTTTCCAATCATAACATGCACCTACTTGTTTTGAATGAAGAGTTGGATATTTTTTATTTATGCTATGAAGGCTTATTTTTAAGGACTCTTAGTGGTCACTATTCAGTTTTAGGGATTTTTTTTTTTTTTTTTTTAAGTCAAATCAGTATCTTATGTCATTTCTCATGCATCATGGGAGTAGCTGCTACTACAGTCAAATAGTTGTGGAAGGTTTGTGTAAATTCAGTGATACATTGTCTTTAGAATTGTCCTAGAAGATAAAAACATGTGAAAGGGGAAAAAACCAAACCACCCACCACTTACAAGGCACTTGTAGTTTAAAAAAAAATAAATCTTATTTTTAAGATTATATTTAAGTCACTATACAAAGTAACATTTAGAGTAACTCTTTAAACAGAATACTATAAACACAAACTATCACCAAAACAGCTTTCATTCTTTTAGAAATATATCCAAGAATGAGTATCTTTTTGTTTCTTTATGCAACCAGTCCTGACTGCTCTTGTAGATGATGATTGTAATTGAAGTGTCAACCTAATTAACAACTAAACTTTGAATAATGCTAATGAGAACTGAACATGGCATCAGAGAAAAGACCAGCTCTACAGGTGATAAACCTTCACAGTAGTGACATTTTCCAGTGTAAAGTCACAGTTACTGTGATCTGATCAAAGAGAGAGACCCCCATTGGGTCCAATTATAACTATAGTTTTGAAAAAAAATTATTGAGTTATGATGTTCATAATCTATGCAGAAAGGCCTTTACAGTATAGGTCTTTTCCCCATAGCTGTGATCTTTTCAATTTATATCCAAGCTCCATAGATCTAGATAAAAGTTTAGAGCCTGATTCGTTTAGCCCATGGAAACATACACCAAGGCTCATTTACGTTTTTTTCTTACACCTTAAAAGAAAAAAGAAATTACAAGTCTGAGTACAAAAACCAGTTAAGCAGTTCAAGGTTGAGAAAAAATATGCATGTCTTGGTTTTGGCTTGGGTTTTTTGGGGTTTGTTTGTTGTTTTTTTTTTTGGGGGGGGAGGTGTTGGGTTTTTTTGTTCTGTACTGTACAATTATTTTAAAGTTATTAAAAATAAGGTTTATTTAATTCTGGGGGAAATAAATGTGTATATCCTTTGTATAAGGGAAATCTGCCTATCAATGTTAGCTCAGTTTCACTAAAACAAAAGCTGTAACATGAGGTTAAAAAAAAGAATTGTCAACCTTAAAATATTGTCTCTGTCATGACAGTCAAAGCAACTTCTAAATATAAAGGAGGGAAAAGGTAGAAAACTCTCTACATTGTTTTAAATCTACATTCTTCTAAATTATACCTGGTGCATTTGGGGAAATTATGGCAGATGGCAAGACAGGTTAAGAGAAGAAAGGGGGTAGAAATGATGTAGAGCAAAGGAACTATAGGACAAAGTGGGGGATGTGAAAGAAAATGGTATTTTCTGATGTTCTCAGTTCTAGCAGGCCCTATGTACCTTAACATACATTGATAAAAAGGATACTTTAGGCAAAAACATGTTAAGAAGAACAATAGAAAGCACAAATCTCCTGTTTTACTGCAGTATTGATGTTATTAGTGCAACAATATTAAGAACATCCCAATGGGCTGGCAGTTGGAAAGCGGGTTCTCCAGAACAAAACTATGTCAGATGCACATTTTATGCTGCCATCCTGGAGGGAGTTCTAGCCTCAAAAAGGCTATGCTGGAGTTCAAAGAAAGTTCCTCCAACTTCTGCTTCTCTCAGGAGGCAGGAAGAGCTCTGTTAGATTTTTCTGCAGAAGTACTAGTAGCACAGTGCTCTTAAGAAAAAGCCTGCAGAGATAACGTGGGTCACAAACCTGATTTCTCAATCATCACAACTGGAGTCCTGGCTGAAGCACTCCTGAAGCACCCTTGAGACCTGCCTAGGTTTCCTGCAAGCTGAGGTCAGCAAACATGCATGCAGAAGGACAGTGCTTTCTCAGGGCTTATCCCACCACCAAGTGACAGCAAACCCAGGCTGTGCATTTGGGTAGGTTGCCAGCAAGTGCTCCCAGTTCCACAGTTTAATCAAAAGATAGAGCGATAAAGTAGTTATTACAGTCAATACAGTAGGTACAGAGAAGAGCCTGGGTGCTTTGAACTACTTAGAAGGACTTGGTGCACAGCAGGATTGGGATTGCTTAGATTCGTGAACCTGTAACCCAGGAAGTGTGAGACCCCTTTGGGTGACAACATTAATAGCTTTTAAAATTTCAAAAAAAATACACAGTTCTGGGAGCAAGATAAAAAAATACCAAGCAGCATCTTTATCAAAATCTTTTACTCAGACGTGCTTTAATCCATCTACGATTAAGACTGCCAAAATTTTTTTCCCCCCTCCTTTGCATGTCTTAAGTAGAAATAGCCTTTTACAAAGTTTAAAAATAAAGAACTGCAAACAAACCAACCACAGGGGTTAGAACGCTGTTAAAATTTATTTCTGGAAGACACCAGTGATTCTTTTCAGAAACAGTATTATTAATTTACACCAGCAGCACACTGGTTTTGTCTTTCCCTAGCAACAGCTTCTCATAGGAAGGTGACTTCACTGAACTGCTAAACACTATCAATGAAGAGCAATCACAGCTTTAGGAAGGTATAAATCAATAAAAAAGTTTTTCAGAGATTTAGAAAGTCACAAGATTGATATGTGATTTTTCTTTCATTTGTAAGTAAGAATATCTAAAATGTAGAAACATATTGTGTTGGTCATTAAAAAAAAGCATTATTTTTTTTAAATAGTCACTCTGTCCTTTCTAAGATTCCTAAAATATAACTATCTGATCAAAACCAAAGCATGACTAGTATCTTTTCAATATCCATGCGAATAAAAAAATAGAACCGCACATAGAGTTAAAAAATAAATTAATAAAATCATGTAACTATTAATCAAAGCCTTTGCTCCTGCAAAAACTTAAGCATGCATATAAATTTAAGCACATATACAAGTATTCAAAACATTTGTCGCCTGAGAAATGCAGAACCATGCACTGGGGTTCCCAATGACTACTAGATATCTGAAAAAAAGATATCCAGGTATTTCTCTGGTATCAGTGACAGTTATTATGCTTTAAACTGTTTTTTGGCGTTCCCCATCAGATCATGTTGCTATAAAACTAAGCCCACTCTCAGCAGCGAGAAAGTGAGAGAAGATGGCAGAGAAGACGACAAAACAAAGACCTTACCACAAAATGGAATCTGATAGGATTTTCAGTATTATTAATGAAAGGGCTTCTACATATTTGATATTATCTACACACATAGGATTTAGGCATCTCAATAGCATTCCAGCATTTCATCACAAATACTCATTTAGATGAAAACAACTACTTAAATGCAAATGTTTTCAAAACTAGTTGTACTTCTCAATCTCATGTTGTAGCTTCTAAAACTATGTCGAGGTTCAACAGAATCTTAACTCTAGGGATTTATTCAAAATAAACAGTTGCCTCATAACACTGCAAACGCTGCTGACTGCTCTGAGTTCCTGAAATATATTAGTAATATTTTTGGCTATTTTCTGATGGGAAAACATAATCAATGATAATATTTAAATTTTCTAAAAAATCTTTTTAGTTGCACTGTTACATGTTGACCATTACCTCTTTACAATAGCATTAATCACATTTTAAGAAATAACTTGCACTCCCAGTAATGGTTTTATAAAGTAACTGTTTAATTTTCTATGTGACTTACAGCCTACTTCTCAAATCCTACTTTTAGAATAGTAATGTTCATATGCTCAATTTATGGTGTTAAAATCCTGTGACTTTAGGAATCCCAAAACTAAAACTCTAAATATCCGTTTAGATTCTGTATTGCATCATAGTGTGTAGGCACCACACACTACAAAGGCTACACAACTTGCAACAGCTCTGTAGATTTTACAGTTAACAATATTTAACAACCACAGAAGATGCTAAAAACCTATAAAACCTATTGTTTTCTGAAGATCATATTTATAAAAGTTCTGCTTAATCTATGAAGAAGTCGGTAAGACTTGGTTGCTAAACACATAAACCTCAATTCTCCAAGCTGTTTTTGAAAGTCTTCAAATTTGAGCAAAGGACTAGTCTTTTTGTCAGAGTCAACTGCAAGCAGGTATTGCAGGATCAGGCCCAAAGTTCATAAATTTGTGTCTACAGTCTCTGCTAATTTATATAAATCACAAATGTTCTTTGTCTACCATCTTACATAATTAAAGCGGTGATCTAAGTATTATTGTATTAGGAAATTTACTCCCACAGTAGCAGCTACTTATTTTCTTTTTTTTTTTTTTTAATTAAAAAATAATAGACAAATTCACTGTGAAATGATGAAATTTAAAAACAAGTGTTCTCATCAGAAGAGAGGAAAAAGAGGGGGTTTCCCCCCGCCTCTAAGAAAACAAAGGATTCCTGAAAGTCTTGCACTGATTTATTTTTCCAATTTTAAATACCTTAGGAGTAGCGGAACTGCTACTGGCATGGTAGTATTTCTAACAGTCAATAAATCTAAAATATTATGTGTGAATATTGGAATGAAGCCATTAAGAAGATTACAGCACGCAACGCAGCAGAGGGTCCACATGAAAAAAGGACTGGTAATTCAGGACAACTGTGACCACTGACCTTTGCACAGTCAAGACCACTGGTCAGTCTGACAGAATAATAGAGTTCACATGCATAGAAAGTCATCTACCCTGTAACTATAATTTAAATGCTTAAGTGAATGATTTAAAAATGCCTTTAAATCTCAGTTAATTTATTATACAGTTTATTAGACAATGCCATATAATAATGGTTTTCAATCTCAAATTTATCATGGAAAAATGCACCATCAGGGCATTTTAATAGACATATTACTTATACATGGGTGAACTACTAAATATCTATGCTGGGAGAACATCATCAGGCTTATTGATCAAGAAAATAATTATTCAGTTTCCTTCAGACAAAGAAACAGTTTTAGAAAACTCTTTCAAAATACTGCATTTCTTTTGTTAGGCTGTTAATCAACCTGGAATCAGTTTTTGAAAGGGATAGTAGTACTAGAGCTTCTTTTATATTTTCTGTTCTTCATTCTATTTTAACACTCTTCAGAGGTACTCATTATATTTTTTCATCAGAAGTTTTACTACCTTTGTATGTATGCTTATGAGGTTTATTTATATAGGTTAAAATGCTTCACATATGTATCTTTGACATTTGCTTTAATGTTTTAAGTCTAACTTACCATTTTAACTCTACACTCCTATGTTTTATACTTTTTAACCAAGATGTTAGCAGTTGCGCTGCTTCTCATGAATACAAAGAAGGACAAGCATTTTGTCATTTTATGAGTCAAACATGGACATTGTCTGTGCCTTTTGTTTCTAGGTTTTCCAACTATAAATGTTTATGTTTTCCATTAAATTCTTTGAATTAAAATGTTTTGCAGATTAAAGTAGAGGAAGAGATGGGAATATTCAAATTAAAAGCTTCATCATAAAATCCTCAAATTCTGCAAGTATATTTTGCATAAAACATAGTTGTTCTGTTTTGTTCTGTATTAGTTACAGAATGAAATATTTTAACTCTACTGTATAGTCCGTACACTTGGATAATCTTCATTAACATTAATAATAGTAACATGTATATATCCTGGGGGAGAATATACTTCTAAAAGTAGGAAGATCTGTATCCCTATTTTCTTCATGCTAGCCGACTCATTTAGAGATCACTTTGATATGCATCTGTAAAACACATGAGAAGTCCCTCTCATTGCACAAATATCCATTTTTACTGTTCGAAGGACCTCCAGCTACAACTCCCGTATCTTATGGAAGAAGACGCTTAATTCTCAATTCTACATCTAGCTATTATTTGACAAGAGGTATGTACCTCCATGACATTATAACCTCAACCTTATTCACTGTATGCAAGGTCAGTTTAAATTACTGATACACCAAAAAATTACTTTTTCCTTAACTTGTTATACTCTTGAATTATAGAGTACAGTCAAAATTACTGTATATATATGTGTTTGTGTGTGTATACTTTTTCATACACTAACGTAAAATCACAAAACATCACAATAATTTTTATATAGTCTATTACATTTCTGAACTATAGTTGATACTGAGTGAAAAGAAAGACTGACCAGATGATCTATAAAAAGTCTAGATTTTAACATCATTAAAATCAAAGGGAACTGACATTAATATAATAATCAAGAGTTTGACTTCCATTGTATAAAATATATACGAATTACCAGCAAAACCAAAAGATGTGGTATGTCACTACAATGCCTTACTTTGATTAAGACAGTTTGTTTTTATGATTTACAGTTTCAGGAAATGTAGCTCTTTGATTTCAGATTTTGATATAAAATTCTTTGTGCTGACAACCCTTTGCAATAGCTTGAGCATCTATAACTAAATAATCAAAACAGTGGTTTCACAATGATATCCTTTTAGAGCTCTATTGGGAAAAACAAGGTAAGTGAATTTTGTGACTATTTAAAATGATATTCAGAATATGTTCCCCTATAGGCAATAAGAAAAAAAAAAAGG
>VXBL01004000.1:397387-443283 GCA_013400195.1 Aramus guarauna | reverse complement strand
CCCCTTTTTTTTTTTTTTTTTCTTTCTTCTAATTTTAGTTTTTGCTAAAACACTGCAACATGTCTACAGCCATACTACAGCTGGAAGATTTTCTGCAGACTCACATATTATGCTTATTTGATAGCTATTATTCACATCATTTCAATGAGTAACACGAAAATAAGTATTCTGTATCCTGCACAAAACTTACCTGGCAGTTACTTTCTATCTATATAAATTATTTTCTTCAAAGCCTTTCCTATAACCAAAGGTAGAGAGGCAGAACATAGGTGGCAAGATTTGCACATACAGCAATGCACAAACTAGAAAGACAGAAACTGATTAGCAGAATCTTGTCATAAAGCCAAAAACAGCAACAGAAGTTAGACAAAACGCTAAAGTAAAATTAACCTGTGATACCATGCAACCTTTCAAAATCTACTGTAAGCAACTAAAGAACTACTGTGATAAAACCATTTCCTGAAAAACCCTCAAACACTGTCAATCTCTGTCAACACCATGTCCAGAAACGGGTACTGGTGTGCTCTCTCCCTCCTCCCTCACAGTCCCATTGGGCCAAAGAACTGCTTCCCTCCCACTGCCTTGACCACACATATGTTGAAAGATGCCAAAGATTCTGTCTAGTTATCTCATCTACTTAGTAATACCTATAGCAATAAATTGTAGGGGATGGGTCACCGTTTTACCACAGTTCTAGTAGCTACCATCAACCTGGACCAACTCTTATAGCTGTCACCCCAACACTCCCAGTTCACAAGAATTACTGAGAAACCATCATCCACTTCCTGAAAGCAGAGCAGTCGTACCAGTGAAGAGAAGCTTCTCCTCTGCATTATTACAGCTCTTAAGACTACCAGCTGCATTAGAGGGGCATCCATATCTAAATCTTGTTTGACGGGGAATGAGATCAGGCCCCAAACCTGTAACAGATACTTAATGGTTGCCAAGACATACCGTCCCATCCATTTCTGAAATGGAGGTGAGGGGGAAAGACTGCTGGGGACTAAAAGTGGGGAGGGAGCCCTTGCTTTTGCCCGTTTACAACAGAGCATAAATCCCTTCCCAGCTCTAATGAATAAAGAGGAGTCAGACTAAATCATAAACTTAGTGCGTTCTACTGGCATTGGTGAGCAGTCAGAAGTCACTGATGAAAAAAAATTTAGCCACAAAAGGGAACAGAATATACTGTCGAAGCCACAATATCCAAAGCTACTTCTTATACATTTCTTTAATTTAGCTCCTGGCTAATCGTTTCCCATCTGCCATCCCCATAATCTTCACAAAGAAAAAGAGGGAGGACCTTAAGTGAGCCATAATGCATTTTCCTCTTGTTGGCAAGATGAGACCCCCAGCTCTCCTCTCTCACAGAAGGCAGAAAGGGGAAGCGAAATGTATTTCCAGTCCACAGATGAAAATTTTAACTTTTTTTACATTTAATTTTCACAATGGAGAAAGAAAACACTAATATAAAAAAAACCCCTTATTGTCTCCTGGGTTTGGTCCTTTGGGTTTTTTTAGTATTATTCACTTCATTTTATCATTATTTCTGGGGGAAGGAGAGGGAAGAGAAGAGTGTTATTTATGAATTTGACAGCACTTCATATACAATCAGTTTCATTCTTTTCTTGCAATTCTTGATTCACAAAGCAGCATTATGGCATCATTCTTGTGCATTAGTTTGGAAGGGAGAAGAAAAGACTGCAGACACTGTTTGTTCCTTGCCTATGGCTCCAGGTTTGACATGTTTCTCAATAATGGAAGCTGAGCAGAAAATAAAATTCAAGTGGTAATAGACAGGTGAGCACTCAACAAGGAATACCATGGGCACACTGTGCCTATACTAAGAACCTACACACGCTTTTATAGATAAATAGAGGTATCTATATAACAAAGTAGGTGTGGGTGGTATAGAAAAAGCCACGTAATTTGATTCAGTCACTCAATTTCCTCACCCACAAAGTTTTTTAGTTTTTTTCATAGGTTGAAAATGAAACTTCTGGAAGTTAGTCGTCAGCTTTTATCCCTAACACGTTACAGATTAGGCTAACTAACAAGTCTCTTCTGATACTCATTTATCCCATAATAAACTAATTATGCTTCTTTATATCATCTGTTCAATAATTTCAGTTTCCTTATATTTCTTCATTTCATCTCTGTACATTCTTGATAAATTTTTTATTCTCATTTTGACATTCATTTATTTCCTAACTTCTTTATCTCTTCCCTCTCACAAAAACACAGAACATCAAACATATACATCTTTTTGTCCCTTTTCCTGACCATCTCCTGACTCCCCCTTTCCTCCCTCCTTTATTTTATGACCTGTCTCCATGGAGCAAGGGCTACCCTCCCATAAAATAATGGAGTTCTGCAAACGTTTCTTGCTTCTGAAAGGAGAGTTTCCAGGAAAATAATTTTTATTAACAATTCCTCCCCCAGAGTAACTCCATAGTATGTTCTCCTGCCATACACTAATTAAGAAGCAGCAGGGAACAGCTTCCTGGTGAATAGCTGACAGACAACTTATTTACTGCGCGCAAAAGTAGAGAACCACTGACTATGTTATAGTTCATCTCGGCATTGGTGAATTTGGGGGGAGAAAAAGAGTGATAAAGCAGCACTGACCATGAAAACGGGGAAATCTTGCCATAATAGCACATCAAAACAGAAAGCTGGTATTACACTGACATCCTTCAGTAACTTGTCTTCACATCTTGCACTTCACACAAACACTAATGACTTCAGAGGTACTTTTTTTAGGAAGTGAGACAGTTCTGGTCAACAGACTACAGACTCTTTCACTTTCAGTTCTCATGCAGCCCAACCACAAAGGACTCAGTACTTAAAGGCTTCTCTCGGATTGCATATGCCCACAGCAGCACCTGCACTGGCTCTACACAGTATTTTGTTCCGGCAGTTTTCACTGAATTGCCAAAGATTATATGAATTGGACAAAAAAAAACCCGAAAAAAAACCCACAACACACACACACAAAAAAAGAGCAGCCAACTTTTGTCCCAGATTAAGATAATCTTGGATTTGTTCTTTTTTTCCTGAAAGTGTTAAGTAGTGAAAAATTCAATTTTGAAATTAATTTGTAGATTTGTCTTTCTGTCTACATGCTTCTCTTTTACCGTGTGGGTTTTTTTGTTTGTTTGGAAGGTTTTTAAATAAAACCAGTAATAGAGTTCTTCACATTTTAACACAGATGGCAGGTAATAGCAGTCTGCAACTTTTCATTTTTTTCCTGTCTCTCATTAAAATAAAAATAATTTTAATCATTTTCTGACCACACATTTCAATTTCTTTTCACAAATTCTTTCACAATTATTTCTTCTAAAACTATGCTGTGGCAATGGGAAACTTATTCTAAACTTCAAAACTGGGATTGCTTTCCAGGTCTGTACATCCTAACCACATTTTGATTCCATATTGACATCCTGCGGCTTCATTGCTAGAAGTTCACTCCCTATGGGTGTCCCACTGGGACCTTAACTGCACCCATAACACACACCTCTGCCCAGTTTATCTTAGACTGCTTACACCTGAACTATTAAAAAAAAAATTATTAAACACCACTCCTCATCTACTGACAGACCAGAAGGTCTAATTGACCTAATATTCCAAAATGAGTTCTAATCATGCTTCTGGGAGCTCAGTGAGTATCAGTGGAATATCTGTTCTGCCTTGCAAGTTAATGATAAATTCCCATCCATTTCTTGTTTTCCAAGAACTAAATTAAGCTCTTGCACATGTCTGCCTAGGTACTACATCACAGGAATTTGAGATACAAATCAGATTTTAAATCTGTATTTTTTTGAATTATTGGAGCAGTATTATTCACAATGGATCTTCCATATACTTCATAAATACATTTTTAGATAAAATTGTGACTGCACAACAGTGCTCAATTAAAATAAATGAGATGTAATAGTTCGTTTAATCAGACCTGGGAACATCACCCTAGCATAAGGCAATGTGAGGACATCACTGAGCTGTATGACAGCTCCCAATGCCACTATTTTCTCCAACATAGAAGGCCTGTATGGAGCCAATTGTTCCACTGTCTTGGATCCTTAGTTTGCACCGGATAAGTAGCTCCATAAATAGCCAGCTTTGAACTCAGAAACATAAAAATACAGGAGTTTTCTGCCTTTCCAGGCTCCACACCAACATGCACTGTGCTCCAAAACCACATCTCAGTGAGCTGGCCTAGTCACAAAGCACTGCTTGGCAGGTTTTTTAACTATATCCATGAACCTCCAACATGTAAACTGCAGAGAGATTGAAGTGAAGTGAGAGAAAGATAACCACCACAGTTGTTTTCTGATTCAGTCGACAATATTACTGCCTTGGGACATATGGACTTTGGAATAAACTCAAGATCTCAGATTTAGGGTCAGACGCAGGAAAAGAAAAGTGATTCACAAAGACAACATATTTAGATTAAGGGCTGTCTCACTTTCTCTAGTGGCTGGTACTACATTCTCCAAGGAGCCTCCATATCTTCCCACTACCTGAGTGACCATGGACAGTGTGACCATACCTGAACAAGACTGATGAGGCAAGGAACATGAAGCCACCACTCAGTCCAACTCACTCTAGCAACTGAGGGCAACTGCAAAAAGCTGTCTTTGCCTATGAGCAACAGTAAAAGTGATTCCACAAACGTATGTGTGTAAATTAACATTCAGTACTCCTTCACTACAACAACAAAAAATCAAAACAAAAACAAAACAAAATAAAAAAAGGGTCTCTTATTGACATCTACGTTTGTTTTTTTTCCCCAAAGAAACCTACAGCCAGTGCAAAGCAAAACTTTGTAACTACCATGCTTTCAGACACATCAGACTTGTATTACCTGAAACAAATACTGGTCAAAATGGAGATAACGTTTAGACATTTGCTTTAAAGTGTAGCATCCTTTCCACCTGCCAATGTAGGCCGCAGAAGCTACACTCTAGTTAGCATATTACTGACAGGATGATGAGAAAGCTCCTGTCAGACACTGGCCAGCCGGGTGTTTGAGACCAAACGCACAGCCCCAGCTGACTAGTTAGGGAAAGACTGGTGAGGTACAATTACAGAGGCATATGACAAGCTTTCATGCTTGAGTGACTTGAGAACCGATGACACGGCTTTAAACAGCAATCCTTCCTACCTCCGGTCACAAAACAGCAATAAGTCAACTGATGCACTGTTGTAAAATCATGATTTATTCCTTTGCTTTGAATACATGAGAGTGTGGTATGATGTTCTGGTAGACTACCACAGCAGGTGCACTTGGGGCCGAAACATCTAGGGCCTGCCTCCAGCATGCATAAAATCAATGCTGTAGTTCAGCCTTCCTGGAAAAGCCAGCCCCAGCACTTTAATAATTTATAGAAAGACTGAATTAAAAAATTATTCACACTGAAATACAGCTCCATGCAACTAATAAGAATACATGCAGATGCAGTGACATGTGAGAAAACGGTGCTGTGTGAGAACATACAGTGTGACATTTAGGAAAGATCTTCCTTTTACACCTAAAGTGAAACAACCAACAGCCACCTCTGTGAATAGATCAACTCCTTTGTTTCATTCATCCTTCCATTTAATCCAAAGCCATATAATTTGTTTCTCTTTCATAGTTTCCTGTTCAAAAGCCAGAAATGGTAATTTTTGCTACAAACAGATCTTACAGAGCGTAATCCTCAGGCTAGCTGAATCCATCTCACTCTAACACTAAGCCTGAAGCAAGCTGTGAGGTTGGTGATAATCACATTATTAAAGTGGTTGGAAAGTCAAGCTAATAAAAGAATCAACAGTTAGAACAAATAATGACCCAGAAGCTACAACAGAAAGAAGTGGTGGGAAGTTTCCACTTATATCGTAGTAGTAATTGGTAGGGCAAGTAGATAAAGATCTCCACCAAACGAGTTTTTAAAGGGAGTGAAACCACAGAAAAATCAATTTAAAGAAAGATGCAAAGAATACATAACAATTGCAAAAATCAGAAGATACATATAAAACAAAGCCTGCTTTGCTGAAATAAAATATAAGCTGACAATTGAAACACACAGTCAGGATAACATGGTACTTCTCTTTTTCTTTTTCTTTCAAATGAAAAACTCTACTCAACAGTTAGGCAATCTTCTTCTCTCTTTGTCTTTTTTATTCCAAAGTAAACCTTTTTAAATAAAGCATCATTTTTCCCCCCTTTTTCCATAACAGGACTGATCCTTTACTTCAGTATAATGAAAGCATGAAATTTATCAGGCAGAAATGCTAAACAAAGAATCCCTGTACATAACTAAGTGTAGTTTTCCATTCCTGGCCCCCCACAAGAAAGGAGAGGAGAAAGTGAGCAAGGCCTTGAATTATGCCTTTTGTTATCAGTCACTGCCCTGAGATAGTGAACCGAAACAGAGCTGATAACTCGAAGATGACATCACAACCCAGTCTTCATGAACTGACATAAACACTTGATATTCAGTTAACCCCAAAGATAAGGCACAACTCCCTTAACAGAAAGTTGTACTTGATAGCACTATTTTTGAACAAATAATCTTTTCAAGTATCAAGCTGTAATTTAGGAGTATTAAAACACAACCTTTGCAACACCAAGTAACAGTTTGCTGTGTTTTGTACACAATAGTAATACAGCACAAAGCTAACAAATGCTAATGTCCAAATACACTCCATTTGCTTGTTTTGATTATATTAAGCAATCCAGCATTTTAAAGAAGATATATCTTATGCCAAAAAAACATATAATCACTCTTGGCAATTCAATTAAATTCTTACAGGAGATACTGAGTAGTGTTCAATTTACTTTTTTAAACTACATACTCGGTAAAGAAGTGAGCCTCGTATCAGTCTTATTCTGTTTATGAAATAAATTAGCAGGTAGCAGTTCTCACTGAAGTTCCTGAAAATCCAGGTGTATTTTTTCTGTTTATCAGAACTCAGTAGTGCAAGTGAAAATTAACCCACTCCTATATCAAAAGCGGATCGGACATGATGTGGCAGTAATTTCATTTAGCTATGACTCAAGTAATGGTAGTAGACTGAAAAAATTAACCAGAAGACAGTGAAATTGATGCGCCATCTCTTTTTGGAATTGACCCACAATCTGCTATTTACATTCACAGTTTGGAGACATTCTTCAGGACATCCAAACGCCACTACAAATGTCTGCTATTCATACCTAGCCTTGTCCAGGAGAGTGACTTAAATTATTTTCAAGTGAGATGACTATTACTTCATGGAAAGATTTGGAATAAACAGCTGAATTCTGAACAAAGTGTAAGTTTCTCACAACCAGCATATTATATCTGTTGTTCTGTAATGACTTGCAAAGAGTTTGGAATCTGAACATAGAAATAAGGTGGTCTAGATCAGCACAGTGTGATTCTGATACCTCCTCTTCTCTTGTCATATCACAGCAACAGAGATCAGCTGAGATGCTCAGCCTAACAAAAACAAATCTTAAGAGGATCCAAATGTAGGCTGAGAGTACAATTCTAAATTGTGTTAAGCAGACGGACACGTGTCCACCTGCAGAATGAATCTTCCACAGGCACAGAGCTGCTATTGTGATTCCTATCTCCTCTCTACTGGAGCAGTAAAAGAGGTTTGACTGGGGCATCATTGGAGCTGAGGCTTTTTTATGGTGTATTTTTCTTTTCTTTTTTTTTTTTTTTTTAACATACCAAGCTGTGTCTCAGCTTTGCAAACTGGAGAAAAAAAAAAAAAATCCACAGTTTTGCTATGTCATGTGAACTTCTACTAAGCCGGGTTCTTTGAAAGGGCTTTCCCTTCATATTCTCTTTGCTCATTTGGGTGGTCTTATTACTATGTTGTAACACCCAATTCTTCCATTAGCCATTTTGAGAAGGGTGGGGCAGAAGTGTGATAGAATATGGAAATTTCCTAAGATAAAGTAGTGGTGGTTAAAAAATATATCCTAGACTAGTAATTTAAAGATTGCTTATATTCATTCACTGTTTATTTTTCTGGTTTTCAGTTTTTCATCTGGCATCTGCTTCCATGACCCCATGTTTCCTTTACTCTCCAATCACCATGGACTGACTTTGCTCCATATTCTGCAAACCACTGGCTTTGTGCATTCCCCTAACTGCAGGAGGGATCACAGATTCAGGGACCCAACACCGCCGTGTTTTAAAAACAGTAAGAAGTCAGTTATACAATTGCTACTGCTACCTAGAATTGCAAAACCTGTCAGCCTTTTATGGTGATTCTGGATCTTCTCTATCTTCAATTTACTTTTGACTCAAAAGAATTCAAAGGGATTTTTTATCCACTATTTATAATCCCAAAATTTCCACTCCTTACATGCCCATGTATATATTGGAAATTGGCATCTGCAAGTCTTTGAAAATATTAACTTTTAGTACTATATCCAATCTTGTACCTATATGTTGAAAATAATGGTTCATTTATTTGGTAGGACAACTAGCAGTGTTCAGGAACACGAAGTTGATTTTCCACCATATTAAACAAAAGCAAAAAAAAAAAGCATATTACACAAAAGGTTTTATGCAGTACTGTTGAAAAAAAAAAGGTATTTTCAATGACTGCTTAACAGGCTAAAGACTCTGTATAACAAATACACTCTATGATGAAAGTTCGTTTGAAAGTGACAGTCTTGTACTAATGCAAAATCAATCTTGGGAATATTTTCAAAACATAGGACATTTTAAAAACTCATAAGATTCTGTGAAGAGTAAAACAAAATAACATCTGAATATTTAGGTATACTTTCAAAATGAAACACAATATTCTTTTATTAAGCAGTCTAAGCAGGCATAAAGGGGAAAAAAAAAATAATGCGGGCAGTAGCCTAAAACCTTTAATAAAAAAAAAAATGCTATTTTGACTTGTACATTATTATCCATCTGAAGAGCTGCTCCAAATCAGAGCTATTACAGTATGCACTCCCAAACCACTCTAACAAAGATGAATCTACCTATTACCAGGTTAGGATAGCAGCTATTATTATGGACCCTTGATTTCTTTCAAGTAGCTCCAATGGAATAAGCCACAAGTGAATAATAAAGATCTTATAATAGCCCTTCAGAATTCTTTTTAGGTTAGAAGGCACAGAAATGAACTCAGGAGAGTTAAAGAACTCTCATCTCCTGATAAGAAAAATAATTAACCTGACTTAATGTATCTGAGTAGGTCTTATATAAATCAGACTTTTGTACTTCAAGAGCCAGACTAAAACCATATATCAGAAAAGTATGTAGATATTGTCTTATAAGTACACATGGAACATATCTAAAACCACAAAGGTCTGCAGGTCATTTTGTGAAATGTTCAATATATTCTACTTAAAAGGAGATGTGTGAAGTACTTACAGTGCTTAGTTTGCTAGAGGTAATAATGATTCGTCTCTCATGCAACATACTGGCATAAAGTTGCAGCATGTTGTTCACATCCACAGCAACAAAATATTCAGTGAGGTTTCTCTGTTTAAATAAATAAGATGTTAACAATACAGCAACAGTAGTAGTAAAGTGGAACATTTTATATATTACTTAAAAAATTTCTTGTTCAATTAGTAAGTGGGGGAAAAAACAACCCAAAACCATGAAAGAAATCCCCTTGCATTAAAATTTGTATGCTTTAAGAATAATTGATTGGGTTTTAAAGCCAACAAAAAACTAACTTTGTTGTAAGTACTAAAACCTTTAATCATTTGATTATGCTTGTGAATTTAGATTTGCCTTTTTTTTTCAAGTTTGAAAAACATAAAATTTGAAAATTATATAATATGCTATTAAGGTAACCATTACTTACAACCCAGGAACAGATCTTCCAGCATTGCAATAACCGTTCTGTCATAGCTACAATAACATAACTGTGCTATTTTGCCAGGCTCTCCCAAAGTCAACACATTTTATTCTACTTCAAGTATAGCAAAACAGCTTGTTGAAAACCACCGAGCTTTTGCTTGAGCTGTATGCGCCAGGACATCAGGCGCCCAGCAGCACCAGCAGAAGGTACTGGGTCCTTCCTGCAGCCACCCTTTTCGCCTCTATGAGAATCCCACTGCAATCCCCACCCCGGGGTATAATGAAAGGCAAAGTCACCAGCACTTCTTATTTATAGTTCAGACAACACAGAAGTGAGGGAGAAACAGAAAAGGCAGGGGGGAATCTCTGTGTTCCACCTGAACTTAACAGTATTTCTGCACGGCACAGTGCCAGACACGCCCAAGTTTTGAATAAGCTAAAATAGTTACCAGCAAAACCACCTAGGAAAATAGCGAATTTTTGTAAACATTAGAGAGTATGTATGAAAATACATTAATACACCCCACAATATACAAAACATTTAATTTCACATATTCATTATCATATCAGCAACCAGAACTCTTGCTCGTCTCTTCTCAGGAACCAGACACTACTGAACGTTAACGTAGGAGGTCACCAACTATATGCCCCAGCCCGAGGAAGAAATCTGAACGGAACCGTTAGTCCATGCGGGGTGAGGCCAACACATGGCAGCAAGGCAGCACTCCCTGAAAAAACAGCGAGGGCAAGACAAGTGGTAAAGGCTTCAGAGCAGGGTGACCCCCTGACCGCCGGGACATGGCACCCGGCCACAGCCCCTCCAGCTCAGGGCCCTCCGCAGTCCGGTTTACCTCAGACACCCTCTAACACTGTAGTCGAGAACGGTATGCTGATTCTCTGTTGCAAAAGCTGTGGTAAAAAGAGTTTGCAATCTTTCACAGACCAAAATATCTTTGGGACACAGTCACAGTTATTTCTGCATTACATCTGAAAAGTTACTGCCCCTCAAATATGTGAATCTTACAACAAAGAATAAGAAAATTCTGTTTGTTGCCAGTTTACTGTAATTACCTCATCTCCTCACTCCCTGCATGTCCTAACCCTCCATTACTACCATACTATTTTGATTCAGACTGGAAGGAGGAGACTTTTATAAATGTAGGAAAAAATAATTATAGAAAGGCACCTTGAAAACTATTTTCCTTTCTCCCACAGAATTAGAAAAATCAATCCACAGTGGCACCACTTCCACCAGCCAAAGGCCCAGAGCGAAGCTTCCCCATATTTTCTTCAAGTTGAACACATAACACACTTTCTAACCTCCAAAGCTATGTTTTACTACAACCTCAAATAATCAGCTAGAACAAGAGAATTCTTTAAAATAGAGAAATTCAGCTCGTATGGTGAAAAAGGTGAAAATAAACATTTAAAAACTAAGCCCTGTCCTGCCCAAAGATCCCTTGCAACAAGGGTCCTCTCTCTTACTCCCCGACCCAGCAACTCTCCGTAGCTGGCTGGGTTGCGACACGGGCCCGCCATCTCCTCGTGTCCCTGGCGCAGACTCCTTCCACCACCGCAGATGTACCCGCAGGCCTCCTCTCCTCTCCTCTCCCCTCCTGCCTAGGCTGCCCTGGCTCCCTGTCCCATCCCTCCCCAGACCAGGAGCCGCTGCCCGCCCGGGACGTCCCCTCCCAGCCGCCGCGCAGCACCGCAAGAAGCTGGAGCACACCTCTGTCACACCTCCTGCACAGACACCACAGCACCTACCGAGGGTGAGTTCTGCCATACTGCGGGATTTTGTGCTGTGGTGAGCCTCTCAACAGCTTAACTTCCTTCCGAAAGTTACCACTTCAAAACGTAAAAAATGCACATCTATACGTCCATATTCAATTCCAGATTTAAATGCAAGAGTGGAAAGCAGAACGTTTCAAAGCTCTTTTGTTAGAGCTAAACACATTATAGAAAACGTGACAGCCGCCGTCCCATTTGCAATCTACCCACAGCATCATCAAGGATTTCTCAGCTACAGAGTGCAAGTCTTCACAAAATAACCACCACCACCACCCCTGGTGCACGGTTACCATCCAGATGCAAGCAGGTACAGCACGTTTTCAGAAAGCCTGAAATGATGCCTTCTTACACAAAAAATAACCGCCTACTTGATAGCTAAATTTGCAGCTTAGCAATGCAGTCTTTAAAGGACAGGTATTCAAATAACATGAGGTGCAGAACTAGACTATATTTTACATAAATAATCCAAATGAATGCAAACAAACCAATTATGAACAAAGGGTGGATATAGCAGTAGTCAAAAATGTCCTGTTAATGCTTTAAAATGGGTTAATGATGAATGCAACAGTAACTACTAGCTAAAGGTTGTAATAATAGACAATCATATTCTAAAAACAGTCTAGGGAAAAAAACATCTCCTATTGATAAAAACAGAGTTCAGCCCTACCCACAGAATGAGGTTGATACTTCTCCTAAATATTTAAAAAAGAAACTGCATACTTACACTTTCAGGGATCGTTGGCAATCCAGTTATATCAGGAGTAATGAAATAGGAGTGCTAATGAATGGGGAAAAATAATTAACAATTTATGCACACAGAAACCAAAAATTCTTTTTTTAAAAAATCCAGCACTTAGGTTTTCCAACCCCATCTTTGTTTAAGCGAATAGCCATTTTTCCAATAGCAGTCTTACCACTACTAGACAAAGAATTAAGCAGATCACGACACAAAATGACAAGCTCTGGTTCAGCACAGCACACAAACCAAGGGAACAAAACGCCGGGCTGCAGTTTTGAAATAACATTGAAATTAAGCCAGCTTTAAATGTTGTCAGGAGCCTGAGTGTAGCATTGATTAACTTAAGCATTGATTTAAAAATTGCAGCCAAAACAAAAGATGTTGAAGGACAAAACGTAAATTAGAATAGAAAAGGAAAAATCATTCACATGAGAAAATTAATTAGAATAGAAATATTATTACTTGATATACATTCTCTTCTCTTTCCATACATCTTCGAATCAAAAATGTGCTAACAGAAATGCAAGGTCTGACAGCTTGAGATTCTGCAATCCTTTATGAAATACATTAGCAATTTTATGCATCTTAGTTTGAGGCCCTCTAGGATGTAAATATAAAATAGATTAAACTAAAAACAGATGTAATTTAAATTATTCTCATTAATCCAGTGCTTTTAGTAGTTATCAGACATGGACTTAGCTCAGTAATTTTAAGGCATTTTTGCACAGTAGTCTGAATTTTGAAGGACAAAAAAAACCCTTAAGTGCATATTAAGTAAATGTGATAATTATTGACTTTCTAGCTTTTATTTGTTTTTAATGGAATTTTGACAGTTTTTCATAGACTTTCTTTGTTTTTAAAATGTATTTTAAAATTATAATTAATAACACAATGACACAATTTCTTTTCAAGTCAAACTTGAAAAAGATATACCAAAACATAAAGGAAGTCTATGAGATATTAAATGTGTCTTGTGTTCAAGCAAAAAAAAAAAAAATTATTAATACTATTAACTCTGTGTAGGAGACTTATTAAACCAGCTTGATACATTTAATAGAAAATTTTCCCCACAAATTAGGTCATTTGGCAATAGTTAAAAATTTAAGAAAAAAATTTGGCTTAAAAAAGGCATCCCATAAACATCATAGCACTTGCACAATAAATATCCCAGGTTATTATTTTGCATCAACAGAGAACAAAAGCTAAGATTTTTTTTCCTCGAGTCAAGAACAAGAAAACATTCAGATTAATGGAATGCCTACAGAAGTAGGCAGTGAGAACAGAAAATTCTTCAGAAGTACAGTGAGAACAGAAAATTATTTCCTACATGTAATAGGGTCACAGAATACTTATAAAAAGATTTCTGAGTAATGAAGTTAGTAACTTAGAGAAGTAATTATTTATAATTAACAAAGTAATAATATTTCACTCATTAAACAGAAAAGGAAGTCAGAACTACGAGGAGCAAAGACCCATTAGTCATTAAGAGTCACAAAGCAGCAAAAATAATGTGGTATGAAGTCCTTGCACATCTTTGTGAACTCCCTTAGGAAGATGTACGGCCTTGGAAGAGATACTAAATTAGTAGCTGCTGTCCTGTGTAAAGTTTTCTCTAAAAAGGACACTAGCAAATGCAAGTTTTTGTTCATCAGTTTAAGGGTAAGATTTTGGCTGCGGTTCTTACAGAAGGATTATGACATGCACACACATAGCTCTGACATTAGATTGATTTAAACAGAATAGGTACAATAATATTAGACTACTCTTTTAGGCTAAAGACAGCAGCAGAATTTCCCAAAGAATAGGTATAAATAAGCCTGAAATCAAAAGAGAGATCCTATAGCAAGTAATTATTTCTTTAATTACAATAAGCTTTAGATAGTCAGTGCCTTTTAAACTCACCGATACAAGGCAAGGCTGTTTTTTCAAAACTTGCACACTTGCAAAAATCATCTCTTGGTTCTTATGCAAGATGAGAGAAAGATTGAACAATTTTGTTTTTCAACAAAAAGGCCAAAGTTGACTCTAATGCTTGCAATATTCCATGTTTAAAATACTAGCTGAAAATATGGTTTATACTTTGTACTCCTCCCCCATTTGAATTCAGACTTAACTTAGCTAGCTTCAAGCAAAACAAGAAAAAAAACAAGAAAAAAAAATCACTTTTGTTAGCCCTCTATGCGTAAAATAAAAATAAATTAAATCTTTAAGCTCAGGTTCCACAGAACAAATGATCACCCCTCACAAATTTCAGCTGCAGAACATCTGTTACTGGGACTGCTAGGTGAGAGTAGAACTTGGTTCCTAACTGGACCTGAATTACTGGGAAAGCCCACGTATCCAGATACTGGGTGTAAGTCATGCATGATTATATGTATGCAATCCTAAGTACCCTATGTATGCCACCTAAATCCCGCTTCAACGTCCATGAGCCTCACCCTGCAGCATACCTGAGGAAATGGGGGGAGGGATCTTTTTAATTCTGCGTCAGGAAATTTGAACTAGATTCCTCCTGGCACAAAGAAAAGCCACCTCATGATGTCATTTCTACAACTATTTTTCAGACTGTAACTTCTTTTTAAGTCTATTATACTGATGGTTCCAGTCTCGTTTGTTTACACTATACAAGGAGCAAGAAAGGAACACCAATCTAAAAGACCAGGCATGCAAAGTTAAGAGGTGAAAGTGGCCATAAACGCTTCCTTGCTCCCTGTAGCACCAAGCATTACAAAACCAGCGATGCCTGTAGCTCCAACAAGCGTTCTGATTCAGGCTAACCTACTCCTTCCTGCTCTGTCCCGTCTGAATCTACAATATTTGCTCAACTCTACCTACAGCCAAGCATTTGGCAAGAGGCCTGCATTTAGATATTCATTGTTCAGCTAAAAGGATTATAAAATGCTTTGATTTAACAAGCTACTGGGAACAAGAGACAACTGAGACCAAAAAAAAAAAATCAGAAGTCACATAATATTGAAATAAAATCTGCAAGCATCAAACTTTATTGCAAGCAATTTGTTATCCCAGTGTTGCCAGCTGTATTCACTACAACATCCGTTTCCAGGTTCATCACCACATTCATTTTGAGGCAGGCAAGTTCTATGCAAGATGAACTGCAACAGTGATAACAACAGGCAGTAACACTTTGCAAGAAATGCAAGGAAAAATATCTTTAAAATTTCTCCATGTCCCTCTGAAACACAGTAGGATTTTTAAAGGACTTTACAAAGTGTTTTAGGGTTGCCAAATTAGAATTGGTTATAATACTGCAATTAATGATAGCAAAATATTATTTGATATAGAGAAGTATTCTCAGCAAAGGTACTATAAATTGAAAAACAACTTGAAAATACTACACCAACAACAGAAAGAAAAAACTGCAACAGAAACAATTCTGACTGCAGCCTCAAAACCCAGTATGTTATTTTGGTGAAAAACAACACACAAGACTGGAAGGACTTCCATTGTTCAAGAGGAAAAAATATTAAGCCTCTATAGCCTAGTGAAAAAAAGCATACAAAGGAATCTAAGATATGACAAATTAAAATAAAATTAGCAATATGTTAAGCAGCAAGGGTGACTAAATACTGGAACAGAAGTAGGAGACTCTCCATTTCTGTATGCCTTCGTAATAGGGCCAGATGCTTTTCTAGAGTCTGTGCATACTTTACTTGAAGCATTGGGCTCAATTCTAAAATAATTGAGTTAAAAGTAACAGGAAATGACACAAATAAGGTCAAGATAAATAATCTAATGATCTTTCAGTATGTGCATAAGTGAAGTCTTTACAAAATCGCTTCTTTCTGTGCTTTGCAAACTGTGATAGTTCAATCAAGAAACAGTCATTTACACGTAGGGAGGCATGCAGCAACCCTACAGATGCTGTGAACATGAACAATGTTGGAGACAGCACAGACTCTGTGTTGGCTTTACGTTTCATGCAGGCTCTACAAGTGTATTTAAATGTGCATTCATATGCTATTTCTGTTAAAAACTTCACGAACTGTAACATCACTTTGCCATACTATCAATGTCCTGTCCTACATCACGAAAAGTCAGAGCACAAAAGCAAGGTAGGCATGGAGACATTCTTTCACCTAGATGTGCTGCAAGTTTCATGGAATGCAGTGCACTTCCACCATCTTTTCTACAGCATTTTTGCATGATCAAGCAAAACTAGGAAGAAGGGGAAGCAAGATGAGAAAGAAGCCAGTTTACATATATTTTTGTCCAATCCCGCAAGTCTACCTACTCAGACATAAGAGGCAATAAAACAGAGCTACTGTCTCCCGATTCACAGCAGGAGAAACCAAAAATATCTACATGAAACAGCTGGAAGCACAAAAAAGTAGCTCTAGCACTGCCAGATCCCCCTGCAGTTTACCTTCTCACCTACAGAGCAAAATTCAAATTTCTGCTTCTTTATGACTGTGACTTTAAGAGAACAACTTGTGACAAAGACAAACCCTATTCTGCACAGAGGAAAAAAAAAAGTTGTCCAAGCCAGTTAGTGATGGGAAACAACATAAATTTACTCTTTGTAAAGGGGATTTTTTTGTTGCTGTTTCAACCTCACCTACTATTTTATAGTCAGTAATAGGGGCGAAGAGTTAAACAGAGAATACTTACCACACTTAAACTGACTAAAGCATTCGCCTTTGGCACAGGATGGCTATACAATGATTTTAACAAATCATTTGAGTCATTTTCCTATAGAGAATATTTTTAGAAGATAGTTAATTATTGTATAAAAACTGACTAATTACCATTTACTACACATCAAAATATATATTGACAAAGAGATATGTATTTATTTAATGAGAAAGACAATTGCAATTCACAGTGAAGTATTTAAATATTAAGTATAAAATTCAGGCTAACTTTGTATCTCAGAAAATGATTGTATCTGCAAGTTAAGTCAGTCTCTTACTCAAATTAATCACATTATTTGCAACTGAAAGTAGTGTTAAACACATCTAGGTGGTCTGTACATCATCATCTTCCAAAAAACCGTTAGCAATGATATTTGCCTATTCAAAGCTTTATTAAGTATGCAGCTACATAGCTTATATGGTGTATTTTTAAATGATTCAGAGCACATTAAAAAATTAATAAGGTTTACTAAAAAGTATATGCAGCTACCAGCTTTAACTAGGATCTCTCACCTTGATTTCATTTACTTGGGGAAGAGATGCAGCTGGAGTTTTTGTTCGGTTTAGCATTTTCATTCAGTTTAGGGTTTTTGTTCATGGAAATTAAATTCTTTTTGTTGTCAAAGTAAAACCAAAATTATCAGTGACATGCCAGGGCCAGCTTTTAAATACATTGTTTGAGTTTGCAGGAAGCTTCCGCCTCACTCCGCAAGAATGACGACGTTACTGGATCTCATACCAGTAAACGAGACTTTGGGTCTCGCTCTTGGTCAGACGAACAGTGCCTGGGCCAGGCAGGAGCAATGTCCTCCAACAGCCTCCTCAGCAACAGCTATGGCACTACGCAAGGCAACAAAATACTTCTGTACACTGCTAAAACTTTCTGACCCACCAAAACAGTTTGCTCAGCACACAGGACAACTTATAACCCAGCCGCTTAAGCTGGCTGCAGTCGTAGCTGCAACATCACAACCAGTGATCAAGAAACAAAGATGACAATCAATTCTGTCAAATACAACCTTAATATTTACTATTACAGTGAAATCTGGGCCAAAACCAAAGTCTCATTATACCATTCATAAGACTTAAATGTACTCCACACTTTATTTAAACACAGCTAATACCCAACTTTCCTACTGCATTTCCTTTTTACATAAAAAAATCATCATTCTCCGTAGTCTGTTTACTATAATGCACAATAATTGCTTATTCTATAGTTCATATATTCTTGAAATGTCAGCTTTTCCAGTCTACAGCATATGGCTGACTATTGATGCTTTTCTTTCTTTTAATTACAATCTAGTACACTAATATAGTTAAAGCAGAAAGGTATAGCTTTAATGTTCTCAGCAAAGACAGATGCCAGTATTTCCTTTCCAGCATAATCCTGGAATATGTCTAATTGCTCATGAATATGCAAACTAAACTATCATGATTCTTCACCAAATGCTGCAAGTAATTTTGTCTTGCTAGTTGAGATGACAGAATTACGAGAGGTAGTTTTTAGTTACTATGAAGGGTGAAACAGTACATCATATTTTATGCAGTTCTGAAAAAAAGTGTTTGTAACTGATAATCAGATACTTCCAGAGATCTACAGTTTACAATCAATACGTCATACAGATCTCCAGTGATGTGACACTTTCCTCACACTTCACCCAGGACTTGTTTATGCTCAGACTGACACTTTATAAAGGTATATTCTCGGCAGCTTTTTAAGACTAATGTGGGATTCAAGTGACAGTGGCAGCTGTATGTTCAGATTCTTTGAATTTCAGTATGATGAATGTAAAAACTTGCTTCTGAACTCTACTAAAATTTTAAACTTTTAAACAGTATAGAATCACTTTACAGCATGTCAAACAGTGACTGTTATTTGAAGGAAAATATTTTACACAAATGGAATATCTAAAATTACCTGTTCTTTAGCCAAATAATCTGCCAGGGTATTTAGGAGTTTGTAGTATACCTCAAACCATGGTAGGTAACTAAAACAGGAGGGGAAAAAGTATTTTAATAAAATATCAATGTATTTTTTCCAGTGCTTATAAAATACTACTGCGATTAATCTGACTTGCACAAATTTATAATATTTCTACAAATAAAAAAAAATGCATATAAAACTTTTCCCCACAAATTTAATGGTACATCACAGATAGATAGTAGCAAAGATACATTTCTTTGTGCTGGACACCCGTTTGAAGTTCCATTAAGCATAGATTAGCTCATAATACTTCCACTTTTTATTATTTCACAGGTACCAAAAAATCATTTTAAACATCGCCAAATCACATTCCCGTTATCTTTAATTGTTCTGTCTTTCAGGAGTTATGCTATTTGCAGTACTGAAACTCTGCATCCTGTTGTACCTCGTGGACTGCCAGAACTGCTGCTTCCCTGGAGAATGAAAAACGATTTTACCTGGGCAGACCAAGTACCCTGTGTTTGACAAGTGGTGCGATGCTATGCAATAGTATAGATGTGTAAGAATATTGGTCTCCCTATAAAGTCATTTCCATAGATAGGATGAGCTTCTAAAAAGAAGAGAGCATTCACCAATATTGCAAACACACAGCACATTAAGACATGACTACTTAATAGACTTTTAACACGAGTCTGCAGCCCATATGCGTGCAATACTCTCAGTGAGTTAAACAGAATCCAAGATAAATAAGACATAAATGAAGAGCATGAGAAAAACTCAAACAGTGGCATCAGTTCCATTTTTTGTCATCTATTTACAGAACAGTTACCTTTAATAGTGACATCATCAGTGACCACATGCTACAGAACTTTCATAATCACCGTTTAAGCCTATGCTATACATGTAATAAGTCTAGTAAATGAAATAGTACCAGTATAAATCAATCCTTATTTACAAATTACACACCTTCTCATGTCTGTTAGCATTTTATCACAAAGAACATTACTAGAATGGTCCTGGTATGGTAACTATTAGTTGTTTGAGGTTAGCAGGCGGGTTGGGAAGGAAATAAAGCCTGAGATATTTTTACTACATTTCATACCCATATGTAACAATACTACACATTTTGTTATTCTGTGCAGTGTAAATCCACAGATATACTTTCAATGCATTTCTTAAAAGCTTTAGTGCATGTTCTTAAAATTTGAAATTGATGTATTTCAGGAAACACGCTAACTGCAACTGTAAAAGCCCAGTATGCAGAACCTAAATGTTTTCCCTGCTAGGAAAAGGAAACCTGTTAGGGGAAACCCTGGCTGGTAGAGAAGCCAAGTCTACTTTTGTGCAGTGAGTCCAGTGAAGGGCTATGTTTTCTTTGTAATGCCTCTGTTCTCAGTATGCAGCTGGCAAGGCTTTAAAAACAGATCCTAATTCTTAGGCCAAAGAAAGAGAACATCAGAAATCTGAACACAGAGTTATGCATTTTCTAGTAATCTTATTTACAAATCCTTATAAATGCTTAACTGCTGGTTCTTAAAAAAAAAAAAAAAAAAAAAGCCAAAACCCCAAACAAACAAACAAACCCAAACAAACAAACAAAAAAAAGCCAACCCCCAAACCAAAACAAAACTACCACAAAAACACCACACAAAAAACCATCATGCATTTACACTTGCCAAGCCAAAGAGACACAGAGGCAATGATTTCTTTTAGACCCACTGTATTAATGCCTTTATCACACTTTACCACACTGGCTATTAATCACAACTACATCAACCTCTTAATGCTCACAGACATTTTAGCGCTTGGTATTGTTGACAGTAGCTAAGGTGTGACATTATTGCATGTGCTTCTCAATATATTCTTATATAATCATAAAATTTACTTCATTGCACCTGTGTAAGGCCACTCGCTGCTTATAGACATGAACGCTGCACGCCCTTGTAAAACGCCCATCACAACAGCACCTGAGACATCTTATCTTTGAGTTTTCTTCCACCTAGGACTCCTGTTCTATTATCCTTTGAAATCGTGTTAAGCTGGTTTTACACGTCGCTGAAATGCAACGTAGATAGACAAACAAATCGTTCACCACAGCGTTCAGCGTACCTGCGAATGTCAGAGCTATCGAACAGTTTTACCAGCCTAGAATTACAGCAGGGACCGGAGCACTGTTCTAGCGTTTTGTCCAAGTCAAGGCACAAGGTAGGTATAAATCACATAGCATTTTTATAACACTGGACACACAAATGGGTTAGATTACCTAAAAGCTTTCCAGCCTTTTGCTATCACCTGTGCATTAGTAGTGTACATCACCCCAGCATGTTTTGCTGTAGAATACTCTAAAAAATCTCATCTGATCGTTCACTTTTCATAATGCACATTTATGAACAGCATTCTATAAAAATAAAGGCTCCTACTTCCATAAAATATTAATCATATTTCTTTCTTATATTTATGATCTCAATTTGCCTCTTACTGTGAAAAGAAAAATTAAATGCAATTTTTAAGTCCATGCATAAAAAGGTCAAATTCATTATTTGAAATTAATGAATCCTAACAGAAAACCAAGTGAGATTTTTCTTTCATATGGCATGGCACGCTGACCAGAGTACTCATACAAAAATTTCTTCCCTTAGCAAAATCAGGTTGATGGTAACACTTCCATGTCTTCATGTAACAAAACCACAAAGCAAAACATTGTAAAAACTGACTACTTGAACATAGTTTAAAAATGCCAGTTTCCTTTCTGAGCTGAAAGACTGGAAAAGGAATTGCTTTAACCACAGACACGAGGTTAATATAATTTCAACATGCCTCTTAAACCTGAAAAATTAAGGAAATCAAAACAAGTACTCCATTACGTTACATGGCATGAAACCAAAGGCCACTAAGACCTGTCCTGTTTCTTTTCCACATAACCTTCAGTTCTTCAAAAGTACGGTCTAATTGCAAAAGCTTTTCTTGATCTTTTTAACTATACTGTTCTTACTGCAACAAAATACTACAAAGATCTACTGGAAAGTAAACAAGTTCCCTTTATATTTTTATGTATTTGTTAATTGCTGTTAATTCAGTATAATAAAGAATTGTTACATTTGTTGTTTTCACAAACAATAATTAGCATTTTTGTGTGTGCATATACAATGCATCTCTGCATTCAAAAGTAAACATAAACACAGGTTGTGTTTGTTCATAACAAAGACTGCTATCAGGTGGTATTTTAGATTCTCAATTCAAAGAGCGAGCATAAGCTCTTTTTATTTTGTAACATCCTCAAGGCTGTCAAGCAACATTTTTGTCATCTTATATCACAGGCTGATTTTGCAAGCACGTGTGTGAACAATCCTATTAATTTATTTGGACTACTCTAGTAAATAGATTTATTCATAGATGGACAGTCCCATGATATAGGCTTTACATCTTTCTCCAGTACATCGTATTGGATAAAGCACTTGCACGTGTGATCGCTACAAACCAGGAACATTACAGGTAAAAGAATCTTCTTAGCTTGTCCTGTTAGCAAATTTTGCAAAATTATTTAATCTTTATTTAGCACAGAAGAACTAGTCTGTGCACAGAAAAGTCATCAAGCACACAAATGTCCATCGACATCTGTTAGGCTGGGTGACAATTTTTTTCAAGTCAGTACAGAAATGCACTGTCTGCAAAAAATAGTTTTGAAATGGCTGAATTTAACAGGGGAGACCTGTAATACATTACTCCTAACTCAAAACTGTCACACTAGTATGTACCTTAACAACAGATAAAATCAAAATTAAAGTTCACTACTAGAAAGACCTTACCATCATACTTGTATTCATAAAATTATTTATGAGCAGTGTATTTCATAATTAATTAGCTGTCTTACGAAAACGTCAAAAGGTTATCAATGAAGCCCCTTCACAGTAGATAAGAGAGGAAAAACAGGGCTTTAGCTTTCAATTTTAATGTATTTAGAAGCCTAAACTTCAAATAAAAATAATTTAGGTTCTTAAACTACGAAATCATCATTGGTTTCTCATTTGTTTTTCTCTAATTTTACACAATGTCTTTGCATTCCTCGTATAACAATCAAAAACCATTTGAGAAACAAACATACAAGACAAACAAAAAACAACCTCCAACAACATACAACAATTTCTCTAAAGTTGCCACAAAACCTTTCTCCCACAATAAAGAAAAACATCAAAACATACACAATATTGTTTTAATAGATACGTATTATTCCCTGGTTGAGAATACAGTGGTCTTTATTTAAAAGTAGAGGCACTGCCTGTCACGAAAGCAAGCGCCCAAGATATTTCATGGTTAATTAAAAACGTACTTAGCATTTTCTTTTAATCCAAATGAGCCACAAGGCAGGAGCTCAGACTTTTATTCAAAGTCACGCATAACCCTTGTTGCCGTAAGTAGACTTCCACCTCACTGGTGCTTCTACTAGAGCTCTGATAAAACTTTTACATTCACGAGTCAAAGGTTAAATAAAGGAGAGGAAATGTTTTCTGTCAAATAGTCAGGTAACCACTAACAGTCCTGAACTATCAGCAGGAATCTAACTTCTAGTAATCAAATAAAACTAAGGAAACTGCCTTTCCGTAGCTAAATGTCTAATGTCTAGGGGCTACTTTTCTGTCTGGAAAATTGACACAAAATGTGTAAAATTGAAACATTCTGCTTCTAAGGGATTTGCCTAAAGGAAGAGTGAGAAAGCTTCAAGCGTGGTCTGAACAGAAGAACTACAAAGGCTTACCACATAAACCTGTCTTCCTTATTAGAGCATTTCATTTGGAAACGTAGGTGACAATTTTACAGTCATAAAATTAATGAAATCTAAGACTGAGCATTTTAATGATGCATTTTGTGTTCCTCTGGATACATAAGGTCAACCTCAGACTCCATCAACAGTTTCAAGATTTTTAACAAAACAAATTTCAGTCAAATCATTTGCACTTTATACTAAAACCATTCAGGTAATTTAAAAACAATTTCACGTAAACCCAGAAAGTATTATTCCTACTGCAAACAGCAGGGATATTTAGAAACAATACCCAGAAGAATTAAGTCTCCTTCTATTGTTCAAAAGTGAACAGTGAAGTTTCTACTGTGCCACTTTAAATCTCAACTGGCAAAATTACTTCTTAAATTAAAAACTGAAAAGTAAAACTAGAAGAAAAGATCCCGTATGGTATATGAGCACAAGGTATGTGACAATATTCCTATTGTGGTATCCCTTGTTCTTCCAGGGCTGCATGAGCTCAACAGTTTGTGGAGAGGGAGGAGGTGACACAGCAGGATTCACTCAGAAAGCTTCACCAAGCAGCCATGCAGTTTAAAGAACACAGGACAAAAGAAAAAACCAAAAACTTACAAAGGAATCACACAAAACTTCTGGAGAATAATCCAAGATTTATTTTCTCATCTTCACTATGATTTTGCACTTACGGGCATTTTGAATTTGGCAACTGCAGCCAAGCTCTGCGTATTCATTTTAGACAATACTGTATCACAATTAAGGTCTTCAAACAAAAATGCCCAAAATAGCTACCTTGGGGGATTTTTACTTCACTGTATAAACATACAGAGAACTTGAACAAAACATTCTGATTTGGGAGAAAATTCTTTTTACACAAGTCATATATGCGTGTATATAAAATGTTAAAAAATGTAAAACTTATAGAAGAATTTTTAGATGTACGAGTATGCTTTCTGTCTCAAAACTATCCAGTTTAAACCAGGACCATGTGGTTGAAAATTCAGAGATGATTTCCTTTAATTAGTGTTTCAGATGAAGAATGAATTATAGAGAGAAATCCCATAAACTACAAGGCTTTAATCTTAGTAGCAGCTTTAGGTTGTTGGTGTAAAACCTGAGGACAAGCAGCCTTTTCTTCAGTTTTCGGTTAAGAATCCCCTTCAGCAGTTCAAGTCCTCTCTCTTCAGCTGCCCTGGCACAGGTTAACGCATGGCCTGGCACCTTCCACAGGAGAAAAGTTGCGTCCCGTTCCCCGCTCATCAGCCTACCCAAATTTCTAGAGTATTTCCTTCTCATCACTTTGACTGGCTTATTCCTGCTCGTCTTCTCAGAGATTCTTACTTAAATTTTAGTTACTTATGACCGTTTCATTTTGTTAATTTTTCTGTATTTGACTATCTCTAGTTATTGTTGTTGTTAAAGCCCCAGTCAGCAATCTTGATGCATTACTCGTTTGAGGCGAGATACACATACGTGCCTATGTAGGTGGGCAGTTAGCCACGGTATTTATGTGTGTATATAACAGTCTATGACATTATCTGTGACAGACAAGGAGTCTGAATTGCTCATACAGCTGAGTCATTATGTGTATATACACACAGTGAAAATAAATTTATACTACTTTGATATATGGAAGAGAACAAGTGTGAACATGCATACACACTCGTGATATATAAAGACAGCATTCATTTGTTAAGATTTCTTTCATTTTGGTTAATTTAAGATCAGCAAGCATGTACAAGGGAAAGCCAGATAAAATGCCAAAAGAAATCTGCTAGTGAGTCTTCTTTCACTTGGTCACTTCTAATGAATCTTGGAGCCACAGCAGAAACACATCGGATGGAAATACTGATGCATTCCTTCTGCCTGAGCTAAACACAACACACAGAAATTGGAGAGAAACGGACTACCAAGCTAGAAGTACAATGCTATGAAGCTAGTGCTGTTACGCATTCAGCTATGCATTGTAAATTTGAAATTGTCACAATAAAAGGAATAAAAGCAATGCTTTGATTACGGTTTGGTGAAAAATTACAGCTTGCCACTTGTCATTGCCCTAGTTATTTTTACCAAGTAACAGACCATTGACTAGCCTTTAGCTGATGCATGTCTGTGGGGAAATGTTAAAAGAAATACCCAAGTTTACACCAGCTGAGAATTTGCGTCCTTTGCTATGCAGCGCCACATACAGCATTTAAACGTGTGCACTTGAGTGTGTGTAACTGATTAAGCATTTGTTATTATAGCGTTAGAAGTCAGCCAGACAATGTTAGGAGTAGAATTAAAAAATTTTGTTTCTAGCTTGAGGAGTTGAAAAAGTTAACTCAGAGAAAAGAGCTAAAATCATACACATACGTTCTCTCTCTGGGCCTTCGCAAGATATATCAACAAACAGTATCACAGAGAAAAGTGTTAAGTATTATACACTCCAAAATCCTAAGAATTAAATCTTTCCAAAGTATTATTAAAGAAGTATTGTCAGGATCACAGAAAGTCAATTAATTTCCAGAATAAAATCTTTTTCTTTTGCTATTTTCATTATATGGTAGTAAATTTTTTTTTTTGCAATATTTATAGCAAATACTTATTTTTAAATTACTTGCCCAAAAACATCCAGTGTACCAGCTCTCAACATTAGTTTGGAATCTGTTTAAAAGCTCATAAAAGTCTTGATGTGGTATTTCCAATAATTTTAAGCACTACTCTAAAAGTTTCTATATTGTCTGGTCTTTTTTTCCCATCTGCGTGTTCTTTGACAAGTCGATGTTGGGTTTGTTTCCCTAACTCAGGTGGTCTGTGCTCCTAATGACACCTTCCATGACTGCCCAACTGTCATGTTGTCCAAATACCCGATATTCTGCTTTTCTCCATAAGCTTCCTAGCTTACTCTCCAAAATTGTCCAAGTCGCGCCTCTGCTGCCAGTGGGTTTGGCTCTTTGGCAGCACATGGCTCCTCTTTTACCTCGTGTTTGGGGATTCTGACTTTGAGGGCAATCATACTTCAAACTTGTTCTTCTCACGTGCTGCTCAACTGGATGTTCACGTGTCCTCTATGGGCATTACAGGCTGCTAGGCTCTTAATTGAAGTGGCAAATTTGTCCTTTAATTAAAGCACTCTGGCTTATAATTAATTTAATTAAAAGGGCTTTAGGACAGCAAACCAATTGTCTGGGTTTTTTTTCATTACCAAAACAATTATCTTATGGGAAAAGAAAGAAAAGCAGAGGGAGAAACAGTATTTCACTGAGGTCAATTTCTCCATCATCAATCTCTCTTCTGCAACAAAGCAGCATGCTCTTTATTGAGAATTATCTGGCTCTGATGTTTCTTATATTAGATATATTCTGGCCAAAGAACATGGAAGATACCCCTAAAAATCATATTTCCAAGGAAAGCAATACAGAATAGTGCACTTTATTGTTAAATTGACTGGATACTCATCAAAGATCTCATTAGAAAGTAAAAATATCCACGTCATATTCAAAACCTCTAAAGATGCAGTGTATTGTTCTCTGCTTTTAAGCAGAGATTTCATGCTATTTAAATAGAATTATTTAGCCTCACACAAGAAAACCATCACATGGGGCTTGCGGTTACTTTTCACATGAAATCAATGGTAACACTGTTGTAAAGAAATGATACCCTGATAGAGAAGTATAAGACATTATCAGAGGATTTGGAAAAGATAATTTTTTCTTGTATTTTTCTTATATTCACTCCTTGACTCAATTTTTCTTATACCATCTTACCTTAGAATACAGAGGCAGACCTTGCCTCCTGACGTCAAACGGCAAAATCCAAACCTTTGCTTACTTTCAATGTCGGTGAGCACGAAGGTAAAATGCTGTCCTACTTGGTTTTGGGACACCCTGAAAAATTAGACAGAGAGCATGAAACCACTAAATCACATCAAACATGAGCATTTAAGTCATTGGTCTCAAGCATTTTCATGCCCAAGCCTCGCCATCCTTCTCTCCCTCCCCACCCTCCAGGCTGCCTCCTGCACCCCAGTCCCTCCCCTCGGCGCAGAAGAGCCCAGGTCCTTCCTCGGGCCGTGTCTCCGGCTGCCGTGCACCGCGGGGTCTGGCCCCCGGTCTGAACCGACGGGACATTCCATAAGGTTTTTTCCTAAGGAAGGCCCAAGCAGAGCCAGTACAAGCCTGCCACAGCTTGTCGGCTTCCTGCACACCTCCACAGTGGGAAATGATAACCAGAACAAAGGTTTCAAATTCTACAAATAAAAATTTTGCCCAACAAACAACTTTTGGCTAAGTTCATTTCCCAGTGCAACCTTGTTCGGTTCTGGAAATGCAAAAGCCAGAAAACAATCAAGAACAAACAGCATGAGAGCTAAAAGAAGAAGTAATAATATCTGCAAGACTGTATCAAAACATGCACCCACTTAGAATACATTTACACTCAATTTCCCTGCCTGATGTCCCAACCGCCCTCACCCCCAGAGTCTGCCCAGGCAGCCCTCCCTCAGCAGCGCAGGCTAACCCCTTCGGCCCTCGGTTCGCACCTCCCCTCCAGTGCCGCCTCTGACTCCTCGTACTCATCTCCAGGTCCCAGTCCCAACCTCCATTCCTGACCCCCCACTTTCTGCTTGAGAGTATGAACCTTTTCCCAAATTCTATTTAAGAAAAAACAGCATCTTCTCTGCCACGACGCGTCTCTTATCAGCTTTATGCTCTCAAGCCGGGCGCCCTCCTCTCTTGTGCAATTTGGCAGCTTCACACAGAGGATCACTGAGCGCACGGGACAGACCCGCTTTTCAGTGTGGCCAAACTTCAGTGATCTTCACAGAAATTGCAAAACATCTTCAGCGTAAGCATTTCAGAACACCAATAAACTGAAGTTCACTCACAGAAATACATATTGCACTTCTCCAAAATGTCCCAAAGAGAATCAGCTTTAGGCAGACTTGGCATTTGCAGCCAGCAGAGGTAACGTGGGGCATAGAATGAATCATAGAGTGCCTTGGATTCGAAGGGACCTTTAAACATTTAATTAAAACCAAATGAAAACAAAGCTATGACGGAGAGCGCATGGAGATTTGGAAACATGAACGGTAGGCGTTCTGCCTGTAATTCTATTGTCCTCTGTTCTTTTCCCGTTCTTACATGATCATCTACAGCTGAATACCTGAGCACCTGCTAGTAAGCGCTATGATTAACATGTGACATGTGTGGTCACTTCTTAGATGCCAAGCTGAAAATGAATTCCCACAGAAGCTGAGAACCACCACAGATCTCACTCTTTTCCAATTTAAGAGCCAAAAATATTTTTTTAATTTATCCCCTGCAATATGGGTTGAGTTTTTTGTTGTATTTTCTTTTTTAAACCTCCAAACTAAAACATAAAAGTTTTCCCCTAGGAAAGAAGAAAGTAGAAGATGATCAAAGGGCAGGAGAAGTTACATGGACACATGTACCTTACACTGCTTAACACGTGTGTGATAAAACCTTAAAGATTTGTTAAGGGATACCACTACCCAGACTGCAGAGTCTCCCACTCATCTCAATTTGGTCTAGTCCCTCATGAACACCCAGTAACCAGCCGAAACAAAAGCCTGTGCTGAGCATATATGACATTACAAGATACTACTTTAGTTAGGTAATTAAACTCAATTAAGACAAGCATTTTCCTCACTTGTCTTCAACAGACTGGAACAACCTCGTGTGCTCTTTAAACACAGTAAATGCTCAATGGCTTTCACTCAGTCCTTCATTTTTCCTGTTCTTTGTAGCTACCATGGTACCTGTATGCTATGCCTGATACAACAGAGAGCCATCAATAACAAGACATTACTACTCCCCTAAAAATGATGCAATTTTCTGTTTCACATCTTTGCATTTTCCTCTTTACTCCTGAGAGCAGATTGCCACTGCAACCTGCAGCATGGTTTCAGTATCCCCGCGCACGCTGCGGCTGGGGGCTTACACAGTAATTCAGCAGTAGCTCGTCGGTCGGTAGCGCAGCGGCCTCGGCCGCCTCCTGCTCCCACCTCTCTCTGCTCTGCCTTGTCCCACCGCGAGGCTTGGAGCTTTCTGCAGCCACAACTGGCTTTTTCTTACACTACAAAACACCTGGCACAGTTAGGCTGGGGTCTCTATGCACCACCTGAACCCAAAGAGATCATTAATCATTCACAAAAAGCAATTGTTAATAGACGCCTACCTACGCAGGCGTTGCTGTTAATGTACCGTGTACATGTATGTCAGACAAACGACTACCCAATTACTGCTTGAACGCAATTTCTTAGCCCAGAAAACTCACACCAATGAGGATCTCTTGCTTTCAGTTATTTGCCTCCTCCCTTCCCAAAACCTGAAGATGACATGGGAAAATTAAAGCATAGGTAAAAATATCACTACACGAGACCACTTTAAAAGTGAGATTTAAATTCTGATATTCTCTGTTAAAATAGCCCAGCCAAGTTACGACAGTTCAGCGAGAGGCAATTCCAATGCCATCTCACCACCTCCAACTCAACGTCTTCCCTTTGCTTGAGAGGTAACTCCATGTTTCAACAGTCAGTGTAAAACTGGCCCAGCTTGAAAACTGCTTCCCACAGAGTTCAGAAGGAGATGTAAGGAGCATGTTACAGATTTTCAAACTGAGAAAAAACTCTAAGGCTAAAACTGAATCTCCAACAAAGAACCCAAAAGTTTGCATTTGGTCCCATTTGCTTCAAAGGAACTGCTTACAGCAGCCAGTGACCGTCCATCTGGACCACGTTTTCTGATCAGAGTTTAAAATACTGAATTAATTCTGGGTTTCTAATTTGAAAACTCCACTTAAGATCTGGGGGCAGCAAGGATGACTGGTTTTTTACTCCTCTCCAGCAGAATTAAAACTGACTATATGTAAGCCTTACAGAAACAAACAAATGACAACTGGGGATTTCTCTCTATCAACAGATAATCACAATGTATGAACCAGACACAAAGAACATTCAAAAAGTGCTAGCACTACAGTTTTAACATATACATTGATGTACCATCATGTGGACAAACACTGGCTATGTGAGCTGGGGCTCGTGCCTCTCTGTTTCACCGCAGCACAGGCAGGTTGCTCAGAAGTCAGGCCTCACCTTCCGCAGCAGGCAGCAGCTCCCGGCACTGCTACTGAACCACAGCAACCATGCCTCTCAAGTCTTCCTTCATGGGAAAATCAACACAAGTAAAACGCAATTCCTACGTACCAGAATTCCCTACACAAAATGGTATCCAGACTTTCTATCGGAGCGCAGAATCAACTGGCCAAGCTTAAACTTTCTGCAAAGCGCAGCTCTGGTGGGCTGTTTGAAGAGAGCACGGGCTACTCCCTTGTGCAGGGAGAGCAGGCACAAATCGTTCCCAACCACGGCTGACCTTCTCACTCATTCCTCTGCCTTGCTTCTGACTTACTTTCAACTCCTGCACTGCATGTTTACATTTAATCTTAGTTTAACAATAATAAATCACTAACAGCGAAGAATGTGTGTAACTACTTATTAACCCCGCAGACTACAATAGGCTCTTTCAAGGTTATTACAGTTCACTATAGGAATAAAAGTAGTTTTAAAAATTTTCTAAGTACATATCTACACAATGCAGAAAAGACTCTTTGGTACCCACGGAGTAGGTAAAGAGTTATTTTAAAGATTTTTGTTTATACTACAGCTCTTGTTCAGGCCTCATTTTAAGGCTGCCTTGAGAGAGCTGATTAAGGCAGGAATTAAACTTCTTCTTTGAATGAAAACCAGAATGTCTAATCATTAAACTTATCCCTTGTTCTCAGTAAGAATTGTTGTTGTTCTAAATTAATCTGTTTAGGATGCAGATGACGTATGAAATTATTTTTACTTCAAATTTTAGGAATTTTTAAAGGGTTTTGAATTTTAGAGAGATTTTTCAGAGTTCAGTTTTTTCAGTGAGTTTGAAAAAAATGTAAGACTGTGCATGAGAATACAGATTTTGATTACTTATTTTTAAAAGAAAACACAGTTATTGGCATCATTAATTATAAAGTGTCACATACACATACTTCACCAATGTAACTGAAGTATACAGTTCTGATTAAAGCTTTGGCAGCTGCTATCTAAACCTGAAAATTTCAAGTGTATTTCATCTCCCAGTCTGATGCTGAAAAGCAAACGCTACCAGTCATTCACCCTAATTGTCACCAGATCAGAGAATAGATTAGAAGCCATTTAAAGCAGGAATTTGAAAAACAGATGTTAAGGTAGTGGTACAAGCTGATAGAGAGACTGAGTAACCCTGCGTTGGGTCGTCTCCTTCAACTAATTGCTATCCCCAAATCTAAGTTTCAGGGACTATATTCTCCACTTCCAAGCCCACTCCGTGATCCATGACTCCACAGCTCAGGCTCCGTGCGTGGAGGGCTCCTCTGCTCCAACAGAGCTATCTGACTTGAGCTCTGCTTCCCAGCAACCCCAACTCCTTACACATCAGAAAGAAAAAGAACAGGAAGAAAACCACAAAAAAATATGAAAATGTACAAAGCTGCCACCAAATAAGGAAATTCCCACAAATAAAAAGCATGGTTGGTTTATAATCGGGGTTATGTTTTCAAAACAGAAGCACTAAAAGAAACCACAACTAGTTAGTAAAGAGTCTCACTGGGTGCACTGAAGTCACAACACAAGCCTGCTCTGTCCAGGGGCCCTGGCCACCGTACCTGGCCCCGGGTCTATCGGAGCACACCGCAGCTCCCTCCGTGTGCCCAGGTTTCATCTCAGACAGGTCCACTTCTGCACTCACATGGAAACCTAATAACCCACATTTGAAACCAAGAGTTACGCTCTTCCCTGCTGTACAGGTCATGCTGCAACCCGTCCTTATGCGTACATTTGATATTACATATGCACATACCATAATACAATGAGATAACAGATGGAAAGAACTCAATTGTATAAAACTGCTGCTGCATTTTTGAGTTCACAACCTGTCTTGCAAACTGACTGGAACGACTGATGTGTACAGGAAATGCTACAATTATTTATCTTCACCTGTACAGCTTGAAGTACGTTCTCAATTATTTATTTTTTCATTCTCAACTATTTACTTGGAAGGCAAAAATTTTTGTGTAAGGTATCCTATAATTGCCTTTCGCAAGATCTGCAATTCCAATGATCTCTCCAGCCATTGTTGTACACTTGTCTTGATCACAGCCGTGTTTCTGCACACAGACTCTTACCAGAAACACCAACAGGAACAGGAGAGTGAAAATGATGTCACTCCTGCCATTCTTACTCATTGGCCCTAATAGATTATGAGTTAAATAATATGCACAGTAATTCCCACACTTGAGCAATATTCTACTGCTAATGAGAAATCTTCTACAGTATCAGCAGTAGATGAGAGCCACTTCATACGCTCCAAAATACACTTCCTGCGACCGGGCGAGCACAGTAGGGGAAATTAATGAGGTACCTATCATTGTCTCCATGCTGATCCTACGGGCAGTTTCCAAAGTGTCTTAGCTAAAAAGCCACGCAGGCTACACATTCAGAAGAAGAAATGCATCCTGAAAGGGAAAAGATAGAGGAATGGAAGGAGAGAGGAGAAGTATTTATGGCAGAGATAAACGATTCAAAGCACAGGTAAAATTGAGGGGTTAAGCAGTGATGTAGCACAACTTAGAACTGAATTTAAAATGGGGCCAAAAGGAACAAGAGAAGTTGCAGGCTCATTTGTCATCATCCAGCTAAATAAATGATGGATGTAGAGATCAAGGTGTGGACTCTCTGCAAAGTTATACCTGAGTTTGGGGTTGAGAGTGAAAATACACAAGACCGCTAGAGAAAGAAAAGTGAAGAAAACCGTGCAGAATATGCATAAAGGATTCCAGGAACAAAAGAGAGGACAAGGTGGTTTTTCTGATGTATTAGTATCAGTTTAGCAAACACTAAAAGGAAATTAAAATCTCTACATTCTCAAATGTTAAATCCTCCTATTCTGTATGCAAAGAAACAAAGAAAGGAATTCTGTAGCAGAGAAAAGGGAACTTATTCATAAATAGCTACAAGCAAACTGTTAGAACGCTATACAATTGTGCCATTTATTAAGCCTAAAATCACTTATTCCCAAAAAAAAAAAGACATAGGTTCTTGGAGAAAAAGCTCAAGAACTTCTATGATGCAATTAATTTCTGAACTCCTTCAAAATAAAATGTAAGCTATAACCAGTAGTAACGAAACTATGTGCTTGCTTTCAATAAAAATTATATATAAAACTCAAAGTTTAAGTCATGGGCAAAACATTACACCATTGTGCCTTTTTTGGCTTGACTTTCAATTTAAATTTAATGGGAGTTAGCCATAGATTTTTTAATCACCATTCACAGTGTGTACTTTTGGTAACTAGAATGAGTAGTGTAAAGATATTTATAACATCTGCATAAAAGATAAAGTGAGTATGTCTGGTGAGATGATGTACGCACATCAAATACTCAGAACCAAATATGGATCTCTGTCTATGATCACTGTAGCACAGTGAACAAAACAAAATCAAATACATGTTCTCATTCACTTTTCAATTCATTCACTAATTAATACAGGTGAGGTGGAGGAAAACAGGTGACAACAATTTACCAGTGTGCTTTAACAATGCTTTAATTTTCCTATTTCCATAATTTGAGGAATATAGATTTTCCACTTTAATGACTTTTATTTAGCTAGTTAACAGAAAAGACACTCCATTCCCTTCAACTCTGCTGCACAGTAGGAACCCTGAAGCAATCTATGGAACAGAGTCACATTTTTTCATTCTAGGGATCTTGATCAGCAGCATCAGTGCAAGTTACCACTTCTGCACTGGTAATTTCTAGCTCTTACTAGGATCAGATATTGCTTGAAGTGGTTTATGTATGTGTAGTACAAGTGATACAGGTTGAGAAGCTCGGGTCTCTTAAGGACAGTATGCTCAATCAATGAAACAGATACTTTGTGTTTCACTTCAATCAAAGCTTTCTGTACAGGAATTGTCATTGAAACTGCTTATAACATACTTGGGGATATCAGGTGTATGGTCTATCATGATCCTCTATACAAGAAAGAAATTATGTATTTTTATATCTACATACATATATATATATTCACCAGACAAGTGAATGGAACATTATGGATTTATGGCTAGACACAAACTAAAATGCTTGTCACATCTTAAATACCCACTGTAAAAAAGCCATATAAAAAGGAGCTACAGCAGTTGTTGTCTCACTACTTCTCTTTATCAGTCTAAATTTCAAAACAAAAAATAAAACCGAGAAAGCAGAACACAACTGAACAGTTTTCTTCTAAAAAAAGCGGTAATATACGTTCACACTATAGAAAACATCTGAAGTGAGTAGTAACTGGTACGTACACCAGGCAGCCAGTAAGTTGTTCACACAAATAGCTTGCCAGTAAACAGCCGCCTGCTTTCTTGAACGAGCTTCCAGTATTTCTGTCCTTTTCCACGCAACAGCTCTGCCCCTGCTCCTTGTCCATGCTCTTTTACTCTCCCATGATGTCTCATTGCCTTTGGTTCTCCCACAAATCCCCTAAAACTCAGCTCCCAGCTACACAGGAAGCCGCGAGTGTGGTGGCTGATTTTGGAGATGCCGCGGTACTGCCTGAGCAGTCAGCTGGCCAGACCGAACACGTCAGCTTTGCTCCCCTCATCAGTCTATCGCAGCTGCCAAGAACCTCTCCTTCCTCTGCCCAACTGCCAATTTTTATGAAATTTGTAGCAATTTTGCACTTTTGAGGGCACTGCTTTACATTCGAGTATAAGGCCAAGGGTCAAAAAGCATGTCTGGGAGGGGGGCACAGGAGGGTATTAACAGACAAACAACAAACATCCCATAACTTTTTCTTTTTTTCCTTCATTTTTTTCCCCCCTTTGGATACTCAGGTAAAATACATACCTAGATATGCCACAAATTCATGTATTCCCACATATTATCAACTAAGCTTATCCATCTCATACAAGCAACTAAGTGTCTTCTGAATGGTTCAACAGAAATAGTTAATGCAAGATGAGTTATTTGAAAATAATTATTTGCTGCCACTGATTATCTTCTTGCCACTGGATGGCAGCAACAGAACCTCACCTTTTTCTGTTATCCTCAAATTTTATTTCCATTATTCATCTTCATTACCAATTTTAAACAGAATTCTGTACATATCTTAAGCACATTAAAGACTTTAATGCTTTAAAGCCAACACTGAAAACCGTATTAGTTAAGTCATTAAAACAGCTTATAGGACAGTGAGCTTAACCAGTTCAAAACCCAGACAATTAAATTCAACTATAAAAGATTAAATGAACCCAGTTTACTTCAGGGAAGTTGTGTTTATGAAGACCTTTATTTTGCCAGTGTGTTTTTCTGCAGAGCCTCTCTTCCTTCCTCTATACCCACACCATCTTCTACTCCACGGATAGTGGCTTCTTGCATCCGATAGATGCTTCTCCTCTTTGAGTCTCCATCTGATGCCAATGTGGTTCTGAAACCAGCTCAGCCTGCACACTACCTGCGCGTATCTTTCATTAATTATGCAAATCAAGCTTCTAATTCAGCCTTGCTGATTTGGACAATATGAGTTTTCTAAACTGAGTACAATTGATTAATTACCATTAATTGTTTTGACAAACCTAAATATGTTAATTAATAAAAATGTTTTATATGAACAACTTAAATGACTGGCAGCATTACATGGAAGCCACACTACAACTGATACCAGAAAGGTAAGGGCTAATTAATTATAAATAATGGTCCTGATTCTTCTCTCAGAAAAATCAATTGCATATTCAGTTACTTCCATGCAATTAAAGTCTTAATTTCTTTGAACTCAAACAACATGTTTTCAGTACCGCTCGGAGAGGGTTTTTTATACCCTGGTGCACCGTAATATTTTTTTTTTTAATGATGCTTGCCATTTGAAGGAAACTATGTTATATCCTTATATTAACACAGATGGTGTTTACAATTATAATGGACAAAACTGGGAGCTGGAATGTATCTCTATCTTGAAAGAGATATCCCTAAAATTCTGTAAAGGTCGCATTTTGCTGAGATAATTTCCTACCAGCGATTTCATATGTACTTGAACACAAAGGACATGTTCTTCTCATCTGCAGGTGCATGTTTAAGGAGTACAATATGTTTTCCTTTTCTTTAAATCTTTCCTTGCAATTATGCTAAGTATAATTTTCTATGAAATATTTTTAAATAAACTATAACTGTAACACATACCTTTCAACGTCAAAAGGAAAGCAGAACTTTGGAACACTGTTCAGCACTTCCTGTAAATACAAGCAAAAGAAATGAAGTTAGGATTTTGAAGAGGCTTTTATCTGTATTCGCTAGCAACTGCCCTACAGCTTGCTTTTAAAAAAATACTGAAAAATACTCATAACAAATAATAAAGTCAGGGAATATAGGATTGCAAAAAATACAGCACACGTTCCTGGACTGAAATAATTGATTATTAAAAAGGAATTAAGTTTGTGCTTTGGCAGATTGCAAAGACAATGCCATAGAAGCCCCAGGAGGGAAAGGCCTGGCCTGAAGGGTATTAACACCCTTCACATCCCCGCTGGGATTCCCTTCAACAAGGCCATATGGATTTTACAAGAAGCACCACACCATATGGGTAAGCCACGTCTGCTGCTACTTGTACCACAGACTAGCCACAGGGACTTCTGACAGATCCTGGCTCAAAAATACAAATGTTGTTTCAATTAAAATGCAGGCAGAGAAAAGGGAATGAAGTTGGCAGCAGAATGAATTACAGAGAGGTATAACAACTCTATACATGTTCCATAGTCAAATGCTGAAAATGATGGAAATCGTCTGCTGGTCCAAAGGCGAAATTACACAATTAACCCTTTGGGTTTCACGAGCAAGCCTCGCTATTAATAAAGGGAAAGGGGTGGAAATCCACCGGATCTACATTTGTACCATAATATGAAAGGATAACGTCACTCTTTCTTGCAGAATTTTATTTAAGAAGCTGTTTAGTAGCAAATAAAATGTGTTAATTAAAATATAAAAAATGCTCTCAAGCTAGTCAACATTTTTCTTTTTTAAAAAAGGGAATTACCAGATCAGGTAGCAGCAAACATTAAACAATGACCTTATAAGATGCCAGAAACCCAGGTTTTATTTTCTTGCTCCCAACTGTGAAAACAAACCCTCTGTGAAATGCTTCAGCCAAGAAGAGACAGTCAACATCAACGCAGTGGGTCTGCAAAACTACAGAACTCCCTCTCCGTGGCAGACCTGCCGCCGTATGCACGAGTTATCATCCCACAAGGTGTGCGTTTTCAGAAAAACGCGTAGATTGCAAATTTCCAGAGCTGCACATGGGGGTTTAAGAACTTGATCTAAGATGTTAGCACTCTCCAGCCTGAACTCCTTGTCTACTGCACGGGGAACAGTCAGCTCCCATTAGGGGAAGGTATTTAAATTCCTACACACTACAACGACTATTTACTTCAAACAGTTGCCTGGCTCAGTGGCTAGCGCAAAACATGAAGAACCCGTGCACGTTAATCGGCAAGGGACAAATAGTTGAGGAAAAAAAGCTTCTGAATACAACACACATATGCTAGCTGCAACATGACGGGTGCCCCAGTAAATCATCACACAGTACAAAATGGAAAAGTCACTTTTTCTAGAACTTCTAAGTCGTACAAGAGAGATCAAGAAATCTTTGGAACTTCTACTTTGTCAGCACGATAAAGGAGGATATGAAAACTACATATAGTGTTTTGAGAAAGGTTATTTACTTCATTATGAACTATATATATATATATATATATATATATAATATTCTCCAAAAGAAACTGCTCAAGCACCATCCTGACTGCTGTGAGTGGCCACTGTGGAAGCCTGAGGAACAAAATACAAATAGAGCAAATAAACATCTTCATTTCTGTAGGCAGGAAACAAACATATGTGATGCTGGTAGTAGTAGTAATAAACTCTAACAAAAGAATGCAAGCCGAACGGGCTCATCAAAACTTTTAACTCAGAATTTTCCTAAACGTTTCCAGATAGGCTCTTACTTCAGGCTCATGAAGCTTGGTTTTCCCGTTCCAAAGAAATAGTATTTTATACTCTATTTAAATTCTCTTTCCAAATCTGCACCTAGTCTCACACTATAGGAAGTGATTTTCTCCTCACTACCGAGGATTTTAATTGCTGCCTGGTGAGCCTAGCACCAACTCAGAATTGGGTATGGAAATGTATTCATTTATGTTCCCCCTTGTATTCTCTCAGAATAAATTATCACACAAGAAAAAGAAAACAAAAACAAAAAAACCAAAGGTATTAGCTCAATATTTTGACTAAGCAACCTGAAAATTATGGGTATGTTTTGCAGCGTTTTCCAGGCTGAGCTGCAGGACGGTGCTTCCCCCAGCTCCGCTCCGTCCCTCCCCCAGCCAGCACACGTGTGCACAACTTCTGCAGAGCAGCCTCCGCTCGCTTCCCAACTGGCAGGAGCATCCCTCAGGGGACAAGTCTTTAAACCTCCGCACTCTTTAAAATTCAACCAGCCAGCAGGTCTATAGACTGGTGTATAAACAGTATAGACAAAAAAAAAGAAAAAAAAAGAAAGAAAAAAAAAAAAAGAAAAAAATCCCCTCTCAGCTTATGTCAGTGACAAAGCAGCTCAGCAGTTGACTGCTGCTCCCCTGACAGCGTAAGCCGGGTTTACACAGATCAATAGATGGAAGTCCTACCTAGCTTCCAGGGCTCCGTTTTCTCCCTTAATTACAGGTGCTATTCGGATTTTTAAAATGGAAGAAAACAAGATGCCCCCAAGATGCTCCTGGACAAATTTAAAATGCAAATGACATGACATACGCAGTCACTGTTAGTGTACAATTACAGCTGGTACTTCCAGTAACCTCGCTATTGAATCAAATGTGAGCTTTGTCTCCAAATGGGTCATCAATTTTGACGGATCCATTACTCAGTCAGGACTTCCTCTTGAGTCAACATACACGCTCTCTGAAGATGAATAGCGTATTTATTGTCTTTTATTTTTATAGCTTCATAAAAGTATGTGTTTATTTCTGGAAGGTTGTACAAGTCTTCAGAAAGCAAAATATCCTTGATTGACTTGTCCCATGATTATTTCCTCCTCTTTTTCTCACAGTATCAGGTGCTTCCAGAAATGGTCACTGTGTCATAAAGGAAACAAATTGTATACAGAGGGAAAAGGATAATGATGTTGGGAAAAACAAAAAAAAAACCAACCAAACAAAAAAACCAAACCAAACCAAACAAAAAACCCCAAACACAAACCCAGCCCACAAATAAAAGATTATCTATTTGCTTTCAAACACCAAATAAACAATTAAACCTAATTGTGTAGGCAACTGTAGATGTTAAGCTAAAGGATAACCATCTCATTCCTTATACAAGCTCCACGAGAATCATAGAAAAGAAAATCATAAAATATCATGTGAACTACAGTGTGCTGCTTCCCTCTCAAAAAGTTTAAACAAAACTGGAAATGGAATTTAAGAAAATATTTCCTTTATGCCCGTAGCACAGCAGCAGAAACTTGCACTCTCACAGGCTCACGGTCCAGCGGGTTTTTTTAATTCACTTTCACCAACTGCACTACACAACTAGAGCCTGGCCTGGCCATGCTCACTGGCTCTACATTGAGATGATACCACAGAAGCCTAAAAAGTAAGAATTTAAAATAAGCAAGAGTTCCTTGCTTATTTTGATACCCATACAGTTAATTCTGTGTATCATCATTTTATAAAGCAATGTAAAAGATGGTAGAAGATGCTTTTGCATTCATATGCACCAGTTTTCTGCAAAAAAGCTCTTGATAACTCACAATTTTACCCTTAAGTGAAGTTGTTAGTCATTTTGGTTAGATTCAAGATATATACCATATTCCTGACTAACTAGAAAAAAGACTTTTTTTTTTTTTTTTAATAATATCACAGTCAATTGATACAAGCGTATGAAAGCTTCATGGCTGTGCAGCACACATTGCAGAGCACAGTGATTTGGGAGGATACTCATTTCTTTTTCCACTTGAACAAGACACAATGTGATCTCACTACAGATGGAAAAAGGTATAGGAGCTGCTTCTACATGAAAATTACATCAGATTTGATATATATTACAGAGTCAGCTTAGTAATGTACCTCTACACAGGTATGAGTGGGTTTTTTCACTTTAACTTATGCATTTCAACAGGTTACCTTTTTCTATGCTGATGAGCCCTGATGACTTGTTGAATTGACAGAAATTAAGTTTATCACTTAATACTACTGAAATATTTAAGTATTGAAGCTTAACCTCATTAATTTCTGAGGTTAGAAGGATGTGGAAACTACTCACCCCAGCATTTTTTTTCTTATAGTAACATATTCTGCAGTTTGCATTTAAGTGGGGAGGGAAAAGAACCTGATTTTTCCAAGTGCATCGCTATGAAAGAATTGAAAACCTTCCCTGATAGGAAGATTTTAAGGTATCTAAAATGCTGAACCACTTCATCAATAGTAGTTTAGACACTGTTTTTTAAAAGAGAGTCCTGTTACTTTCCCACTATTACTGTGCTTATCTGCAGCATAAGACTCTTCCTCAAGCAAGCAGGTGGGTTCTCACCCAGCTCCATTCTACATGTGGAAAGAGTATCTCTGGGCAAGAAAGGGAACAGCCTGACACCGAGACACAGTCACAGCGGGTCCCTTCCAGACACACATCAGGATACCCATGGAAGAAATGGCCTAAATAAAATTGAGAGTAACCAAGATAATTCAAGTTATTTAATTACACAATCCAGACTAGGTTACCAAAATCATTCATATGAATTATGAATTATCTCTTTTTTTTTTTCCCCCTTGACAAGAAAAGCTACTTGCTATTCTATTTTAGTATTTCATCTAATTATCCTTCAAAACTCTTGTTTTCTTCCTGCTAGAACTTCCTCTCCCTACTAACCCCTCTTCAAAAACACCTGACTGCAGATCTCTCTTTTGGTTCTTCTTACCAGTTTTTCCTACTCCAATCTCCACCTCCGATGTCCTCACTTCTTCACTCTTAACACAACTTGCTCTCTGATCTTTCCTTGAAGAGGACTATTTCACCATTCTGTACCATAGTTTTCAGTAACCTGCACCAGTCCAAACATACAAACAAGAGATCTACCTGAGATTTAAGACTGTTGTGATGGGTATTTCTGACTCAAACCAGTGACTTCAGTGGGAATATTTAAATGCTTAAAGTTAAGCACAGATTTAGGTTCATTGTTAAATCAAAGCCAGGCTGCTTAGAATCTTGCAGTGTTGAGCCCTTCATCATTATGGCTCAACAAAGGTGAAATTCTAACGCTGTCACATAAAACAGCCGAAAAAAGGCAAGCTCTGTCCTCGCCACTGACTCTTCCTTTTCCTTCCTCTGAAGCCACGCGCACCCACAGCAGGGACTCATGCGAAGCCAGCAGCAGTAGTTATATTTCAAAGACTTAGCTCTTACCTCTGCTAAAAATCTCATCATAAAATTGTAGCTACAATAAAGAAAAGCCCAACTGGTTTGAATAATAAACAATTTTAATCTTAGATTACATTCAGGGAAATCCAAAGGTCTAAAGTACAGAAGTCATTACCAGGCCTCCATAACTATTTTTAACCTCTGTGTGCCTCTCTCCAAAGGACATAATTCAGTGATTATCTAGTAGTTCTGTAAGGTTAAAAAAAAAGTCAGCTGCTTTCTGAACACTTAAAGCAATTAAATACATTGCTTAAAGCAATTAAATACAAATGGTTCAGGGTGGAGATGCAAAGCTATTAATAAATAAATTTTTAAAACATACCTTAAGGTTATAGAACTTCACTATTGCAAGAATGAAGCACTAAATTACGTGGGTTTTTTTTTTTTTACCTTTTTTTAAACTTTTTTTAAAAGTCAGAAAAGTCCAGTTTAAAATATTTTAGCTATTATTTCCATATTTGTTAAATAAAGTGTACATATAATTTAGAATTTTCAAGAGTTCAAGGCTACTTGTGAAGAAGGGACTGGAAAGCAGAAGCATACAACTATGTGATTCTAACGAGCTCTCTACAACACAAGTAACAGCTTTCTCCAACCTTTATGAATTATTTGAAACAAAAGAGTTTTCCAGACTTAGCAACGAGTCCCACTTTGTACACTGGAAACAAACACAATCAGTAGTTAACTTTCTGCGGTTTTGCCTTTGGATATTACAAATTTTCCTCTCGGTCTAAAGGTAAAATACGAAGAATTCTCTGAAACTGTTTCAGGGAAATATTAATATTTAATAGCAATTACTAATTGGCTTACTAGTCATATGTATGAGGTAGTCCCAAAGTCACGTGCACGTAGCACCATTTGCAGCGTGACACCACAGTCATGACGTAAAACGGTGGGGGTAACACAACTGGGTAACACAGGAGTTTCAGTGCTGCACGGGTGGCAAAACACAGACCCATAGATGTGCCCTCTAAGCTCCACCTGTTGCAACACTTTCATTCCCAGAAGATAAAAAAGAAAATTTGTGCAGTTGCAGCTCCCTCAAAACAGACTTGCTCTTTTCATCTCACAATTTTCAGAGGAAGTTATGGGTAGTGCTGTGCTTTCAGACACCTAATTCTATCCTGATACAGCTGACACATGAGTTCAAACATCCCTGACAAACATGTAAAAGGGAAGGTGACTCTGGACCATGTAGCAGAAGTTGTGACTAAGGGATTCAAGAAAGATTAAAACTCCACTAAGCTGAGCTATGTGTACGTTCCTACAACTGTAGCTTGTTTTGACCCACAGAACACAAATTCTACTCCACTGCTGAGAGCAGTTTTTGATCCTCATTTAGTTGGCTGACATGCAAACTACAACTGGAGAGGCCCTACAGCCTATGACTGACATTCAGAAGAATTACGATGCTCATAACATTTAAACACCAAGACTTTTAGAATAAGGCTTGCTCTCTAAGAAGTGTGACATTTTCATCTTTCTAAAGCTTATTCAGAGAAATATTTGTTGTCTAAAATGAATGAGGAGCTGAGTACCTGCAAATGAGGAGGAGATTGCTTACAGAATTCCAATTAGAGTTAATTTCTCTTGTTCCTGCTCCCTCTCTCTTCTCTACTTGGCCACCTCCCAGTTACATGCCTCAGGGGAGGATGGAAGGAAGAAAAGGTTGGTTCAGCTACCTGCTCCTGCCAGACAGGCAGCTGAAGATTTTTGGTAGCTTGGTCTAGCTGCTCTGTGCTCTACAGAGCAGTAAGAGCACAGTTAAAACATGAAGACAGACAAGGTAGCAGGACAGAAAGATTCTAGACAAGGTAACAACATCATCTTGGAGAAGCAAAATTGTATAAACAAGTAGGTATCATCGGGGTGGCAGCGGAGACCTGAAGGTCCTGAACTTACAGATGATTGTTGCAACATCACTTAGAACTAACAATGCGTTAATTACCAACAAAAAAAATAAATGAAAGAAAATTAATGACTAGAACAGTGACAGGATCAGGGTGCAGCACACCCCGACTGGAGGCATGCTACAGGATGCTCTTGCACTGTACAGCAGACTAAGGCTGGTATCCCAGGCAGTGCACCTAAGTTTTAGAGCATCTTTCAAAGGCACCTTACAAGGAGAAAAGAACAAATGTATTAAGTAACACTGAGTTCTTTAAAAGGCATTGTTAATCTCACTATCCTGCAAGACTAAACAACTACAGAGTAGGTTTAAAAATACAGATATTTTTACAAAGTTAAAATGTTGAAGTCTCTATTTATCCTGAATCTCATCATGTAACCAGTTAAAAATAAAGCATATTCCAGCCACAGCTGTGTCCGGTGCAGCATACAGGGACCCAAAGTTCACTTTAAAATAACAAGCTCAGTTACAAATAGCAGAATAGCTACAACCATATGAAGTTCAGCACAGGTTAATTTACCTGCTTAAAAAGCCCTTCTACTGTCCTGGAACTCATAAGCAAAACATAAAAATTGACAGTGCCTTTCCCAAAGAAAGTTCCCATTAGACTTAAGCGTAGATTGAAATGTTACCATCTACCCCTATTTCTGGCAAGGCAAACAAACAAACAAACAAAGAGAGAGAAATAATACTTCACCATACAACTCTAGCAAGCATATAATATTTGTATCCCAGGCACCAATAAATAGTTTCCCCTTACTTCCCTGACTCATGTCAGGCAGACCAGTATTCCCTAAGCAATATCAGAGAGCTGGGAAAAACAGGAAATACACTCTTCCGTCTCCACTCTTGAGATTACTATGTGGGCAATATTTAACTTTTAAGATAGTATTTATTATCTTTAAGAAAGGTCATTGCATTTTGTACAAAAAAAAAAAAAAAGACATCAGAGTATGACACACAATTTTCTCTTATCATGCAGTAGGGAAAAAGTGACTCTACTAATATGCACTTGCAATGGCAGCATCTCTAATATTAATCTGGGAGGTCAACAGAGAAATTGTCTTAAACTAGAGGTGAGGTAGATATCACTTTCAAAATCCAAATCTGTAAGTCTTTACAGGCCAGGTTAAAACCCACGTGTCACCCTGTACAGCTAAGAGAGCAGTGATATTTGTTTTGCTCAAGATGTCTTAAGATTTCCCACTGCTTACAAGACCAGTTAAGATGCATCTTTGGCAGCAAGACTGAGAACCTCCTGCGCATCCCGTTCAGAGGCTGTTTCTCCAGTGCTGAAAAAATAACCACCATAAAATAAAGCACATATTAAAATTGGTTGTTATTTGTTTTACCTGTTAGTTTTTTCATTCCACCTTGGAATACTCTGAGAGCTCAGGACAGAAAGGAGCCTATTTGTAACACACCTAACTCTACCTACCCAATATATTGCTTTAAAGTGCAGTTTGCAGTCTCAGAAATGTCTGCAAAACACTATCAAGGAATATCACAAGTAGAGCGTAACTGACACTCAGGTCAAAAGGCTCCTATTTGTAAGATTTTCTTCTTGATCATCAAGGAAAGAAATTTTTAAAAGGAAAACTAACTATAAAAGAATACTACAAATAATAAATAGCTGCATTTCCATAAAAATAAAATATACTGAAAAAAGTCAGAAAATTTCAAGCATGACAAACGCTACTCTTGACGACACTTGATACATTTCAGACTCATTTCAACTCCAAGTATATTTTGTTCCAAATATGGGGGGGGGGGGGGGGGGGAAAAAAAAAATTTTAC